>BQKN01055830.1:6732-26216 GCA_022839385.1 Asparagus kiusianus
TCTGACAAAATCCACTTATCGACTCTCTTCAATAGAGCGATAGGTCCACAAACCCGTCAAGTTAACATCACACCTCTGACGACCAAATCAAGTTATCGACTCTCTTCAATAGATCGATAGATCCATAAAATACTGTTAGGTTAACATCACACCTCTAACAGTCAAACCCCCCAATGAACTTGTTAATTCTTTTTCAACAAGAATAGCTAGTTTTCATTATAAAATCCCCAGTGGATTAAATATTTTCTGAAATTATCCTAGTGATAGTGAAGAAAATTTCTGAATGTCACTCTAAGTGAAAATTCATGCCAAGTTAATACTACACCTCTGGCACTTCTAATTTTCTTTCAGTGTTTCACGTGAAAACATAACACAGAAAGAAATAATGACAAAGTTTATGTATTCAAAATCATAGCATCAAGTCTAAGAGGGTTCATTCTCTTAGCACAACGTTACATGTGAAACGGATTCAAATAATTCACATGCTAGCCCGACTCAAACGGTAGTCGGTAAAGGCCCATCAAATCCGTTGATGGCTGAGGATTTACCAAAAATCCTATGACTATTTTCAGGCCCATTAGCTTAATGGGTGTGAGCCTAGACTTGAAACAGATGAGCTAAAGACAAGTCTCAAAGACTTAGTCAAAATTGTATGAAAGCCACCTCCGCATTTCAAAGTCAAAACACCAAGGTCCTGCGTGGCAAATCCCTTCAACCAAGCTGCCTTCGAAGCGAGTGCAGAGAATAACTCCTTTGTGACAAGTAATCAACAGCTCAAAGATCAGAGTTGAGATCCAAAGTATTCCGAAAATTGGTCCCAGTCAACCGCGAACTTTCGAAAACTTTGGAGGGGGTTCTGTAGGCTGTCTAAAAATCACAACAGATAGCTTATCCCCATCAAACACCGATGACGGAAGTTACAATTTGACGACTTCCAGAAGACTACAATTTGAAGAGTTTCAAGTAGAAGGTTACAATGTAATGACCTTCACAACAACTAATGAAAGCTCTAATTCAACAGCCTTCACAATCAATATCGGGAGTTACCATCTAATGACTCTCATATTTTCAAGGAGCCAAGACGAAGGTTATAAGATGACGATCTTTGCAACGCTCTAGCAAAGGAGACTACAAATCGACGGTCTCTTCAAACCAAAACGTAGATATCTCTCAAACCGTAAGGAATTTGGCAAAACTGACGGAGCAAACCGAACTCTATGGGGTAGGTTTAGTCGGCTCCGTCTCGTCGAGATAGCCGATTTTCATATATAATTCGTCCAATTCCGACTTACGGTTCGTAGCAAGTTATGTTCTGAAGTCCGTCTGCAAGACTGGACTTCGTCTGAACATTGGACTTTGGCTGAAGTTCACCGAGCCCGCCAGAGGCTCACCTCTGCATCCAAGATTCAAAACGCAGAGGTCATGCCCGCGTTCCAAACTCAAAACACAGAGGTCATGCCCGCGTTCTAAACTCAAAACGCAAAGGTCGTGACCACATTTGAGATTCAAAACGCAGAGGTCGTGGCTGCGTTCCAAACTCGAAACGCAGATTTCGTGGACTTGAAACGCAGAGTTCAACTCTGCGTCTAACAACAAAAATGCACAGTTAATGCGGAGCCTAACTCTACGTCCCAGGTCCAAAAACGCACAGTTAATGCGCAGCCTAACTCTGCGTTCCAGGTCCAGAGACGCACAGTTAATGCAGAACCCAACTCTGCGTCCCAGGTCCAGAGACGCACAATTAATGCAAAACCTAACTCTGCGTCCCAGGTCCAGAAATGCACAATTCATGCATAACCCAACTCTGCGTCTCAGGTCCAGAATGCAGAGTTCATCTCTGCGCAGTGCGACCTATGCGTTTTTAGCCTAAAACAGGCCCAACTCTGCGTTTCAGATCTAGAAACGCACAGTTCGGGCCCAGAATGCTGTTTTTAGCGTTTGACTCGTTCAAGCACGATTTGAACGGTTCCAGAACCGGTTTTTCCCCAAGATTTGAGGGGTTCACTCCCTATCATGGAGAGATTTATGGGGGGCAGTTACACCCCCATTAAACCCTTATTAAGGAGAGATTTAAGGGGCCGGTTACACCCCTAAATCCCCTATAAATAGTGGGAAACTCAATTGAGTTGGGGCTGGCTTTTGGGATCTTAGATCTGGGAATTTTGGAGATCAAAAGGCCCTCTTTTAGAGATCGGTTGGACTTCTTCAGATCTTATTGGAGCTTTGGAGATCATCAACTTGAAGAAACTCTTGAGTCATCTTGGAAGGCTTTTAGTGAAGCCTTTGAGATTATTCGGCTTGGCTTGGCTTGTGAACTCTTTCTAAGAGTTCTTCTCAACTCGATCAGAGTTCAAAACTTGCTCTGCAAGTTCTTCTAAAAATCGCTCTGAGTTATTAACTCGTTAAGAGTTATTTTTAAAACTTGCTCTGCAAGTTCTTCTAAAACTTGCTCTGAGTTATTAACTCGTTAAGAGTTATTTTCAAACTTGCCACGCAAGTTCTCCACAACGTCAAATCGTGAGGAGAAGATATCGTTCTAGTAAAACAAGACGTTCGGATCGTCAACGGAGAGCAAACTCGACGCGAGCATTCGAGGGAGGCACTCCATCGCCACCGTGAAGAACCCAGAATTAAACAAAGGGGGGAATCCAGATCATTCTCCTCTCTTTTGTAATTAGGAAATCCAATTGTAATCGAGATTGAGAGAGTTGTAATCATTCTTTTTCTAAGCCGTTAGAGAGAATAAATCAAATACGATTCTTTCATTGTTTTTCTTATTACAAATTTTCCACAAACAATCCCATAGGTGAATTGGGAGGCCGAGGATTTCTACCCAGACATAAACAAACTTTGGCAAGGCTTTCAGACCTCATAATTCCGACCAGGGGGAGAAAGAACCACCGAAAGAGCCTATGCTGAAGAAGGATTTGGAACAGGCATAGTCCATAGTTTTAGCGTCTGAGAACTGAATGAAGTAGGAGGAAGGGGAGGACTTTCTGACAACTGTTTTCCACTCATCTACTTTAAGATAGTACTCAAGGTTTTTTCTATGAGCTCCTCAAAGGATGGATTGCTGAGCAAATTATAGTTCTGAAACAAGGTTACGAGAACCATTCAACTCTTATTAACGAAAATAAGGATTACGAACATTAATTTGAACATCTAACTTCCATATCTTCATTGCGAACACAATAAAACATAATCCAACATTAGTAGTATATCAAGGAATGTAAAACAAGCTAAGATTATACTAATATCCTTTTCCACCTCTAACAATGCATAATTTAAATGTGAAATGGTAAATTGAACCTTACTAACTTTGACTTCCTCTCAAACTATTTGAATTTACTTCTATCAAACATCTTGTTGTGCACTGAGCGAAAGCCAAACAACCAAACGTGCTTCGAGAACTAAATACCAAACGCCGAGAGAAAGAAGGACAAACAATCCAAGATAACGGTACAAACACAAACACAAAGTTTAACATGGTTCGGCAAGTTTCCTATGTCCACGGGGCAAGAAGGGGATAGAGTTTTTCACTAATAGAGAAGAAGAGTACAAACTGAGATTACAAATCACTCAAACTCACCAATTAATCTCATCAATAAATCTCTAATTATCTCCAAACAAAACTCTAACCAATAGCTCAGAAAAATACCTCTTTTTGTGCTTCAAATATCCCCAATTTTTTTCTTAAATCTCTCTTCCAATTGTTCCATATATATAGAAATCCTAAAATCATAAACATACTAGGAATTCTAAAACAAAAAACAAAACAAATTAGGAATCCTAATAACCTATTACCAAAATAGATTAGGAATCCTAATAACCTCATGTTACCAAACTAGATTAGGAATCTGCTATCCAACAATTCTCCACCTCGACGATGTTTTCCCAAAACTGAGCCGACACCAATACCAACCAAACGTCTCACTTGTTACGTCCAGTACGAAGTGGAACAAATCCACGACAATGGACTCAATCCACAACAAGTCGAGAACCCAAACGAGAATGCGAACAAACTCCAAATGTCAGTATCAACTCACCAAACCGGCTGCATCATAAATGACTGCCTATGTATCTTATTGCCCAAAGAATCAAGCCTTTACGTAGTTCACCCAAAGAGTCTCCAAATACAACTCTTCACTAATATCACCAACGGATCTGCAATTGATAATGCTCTCAATGGTCCCAAACTGAAACAAATCAAACCTCCACATAAGGTGAACCAATGGTCGTATCCAAAACATGTCCACCAGCTGCACTCGAATCAAAAATCAACTCATCATCTGCATCCAAATCCAAATGATCTCCAAACTACGTTACCTCAGCTAGAATCCCAAACGATGCAGTATGATCTGGAGTATGTGGAGTAATCTCCACCCAATATGAAGTAGCATCACCCTCCACCCGTTGTGATATCCCAATGATCTGATCAACACTCTCCACCTGTCGAGAGTCAAATGTGACATACCTGCTCAGAACAAAATCAGAAGCTCCTAACTGATAATCAAACGAACCTCTGAATCCAAAATCAGAAGCTCCTAACTGATAATCAAACGAACCTCTGAATCCAAAACGTGCAATCGGATCAAATCTCACATCCCCGATGTGACCAAATGTTGGGCAACCAAATATCCGACGCAACCCAAAATCTGAAGCAGCTCCACTAGATCCAAAATCTCCACACGCAGCAGTCGGTTGTTAGACCCTAGGGGGGGTGATTAGGGTCTTATGCTAATCTAATCCGATTTTATGCCAATTAAAACTAATTAACAAGTTATCCTAGCAAGTATGAAATACAATATGATATATGAGCTAGGATAAGTAATATGAACAATGAGATATATCCTATATGATAAAAATATATGCAAGGATATATAAACTAACACAATGGTGATATAATCAAACTACAAATATGATAGGGCAAAATATACAAGAGTAATAGGCAATTGGCGATATAAGATAAATGCATAAGCAAATGCGCTAATGACAAACTCAAACACACTCAAATGATCGGAGTTCGGACCTTCCGTCCTACGTCTCCGCTCCTCACTCTCGGGGAGAAATCCACTATCACAACCAGGTTTTCTATGTTCACCCGAATAACGTTTACACCTCACACTCGGTTTTCTAGCTCATCGAAAACTTTACAATCAACACTCTTGCAATCACACTCTACACCCTCTCAAGTGTTGGACCCTAGACGTGTCTCCCTCAAGTGCTCGGATACAACCTCTCCCTAGGTTCGTCAACTGATGCCACTCCTCTTGGGACGACCCCGACTCTCACTACACACTCCTCTAGCAGTACAAGTGTATTATAAAGTGATCCTCTCACTAAAGCATAATTACAAAAATTTTTTGTTCTCTAATATGGATGAGAACACAATGAAAGCTCACACTCAAATGTTACAACTCTCGCCAACTCAAATATACTATGTATGAAAAATACGATAAGCTCAAGTGGGTGTGTGTAAACAATGAGTGAAATAAAATCTAACTCAAATAGCAAACTAGCAATAATAAGAATATGAAAATTAATAATAAAATTGCTAGAGAAAAGAGTTAGAAAAACTTCTCTATAAACACAAAGGAGAGGATGAATAAGATTGAGAATGAATCCCTCAATTTGCAACATAAACTTCCTCCTTTATAAACAAAAACCCCAAACTTAAAACAAACACAAAACAAGCTTAAACCCTTATTAAACTCTTGTTTAAAAACTTCTTGGTTGTCTAAAATAGTTATGATAAAGGGGTATATATAGGGTAGAAGAAAACAACATAAAAAATATCAAAAACCCACTAAAAAACAAAAAAATAGAAGTTACCATTACTGTAGCATGATCGACCGCACTGTTCACGGACAGTTTCTGATTTTGGCAGATTCTAAAAATTTGCGTATCTAACTTTTTAAAATCAATTAAAAATAGTACGTTAACTCCAAAAATCATAAACTTATGAGGGAAGGTTCTAGACATGTAGATAAACATGTTAGAGAAAGAATTTCTGAAATATCACTTCTCAGTTGAGAGAAATAAATGTTTAAACACAGATATACAGTTTATGAAAAAACTGCTAAAAATACAGTTTTGTAAATTCAATTGAAAATAACAAAATAACTCCAAAATTAGTAAAACATGGGAAAATTTTTGTATATATGATGATAAACATGTAAACAAAGAAATTTTTTAAATCGCATTTCCTAATTGTAAAAACGCATCTGTTTTGCAAAAACATGCACGAACATGTGCGCGAACATGAGCTTATTAAAAACTTGATTTTGTAAATTCAAATAAACATAACAAATTAATTCCAAAATTAATAAAACTTTGGAAAACATTTATAAACATGAAATTGAACATGTTAGAAAAAGAATTTCTCAAATTGAGTTTCCCATTTGTGAAAACTCATGTATTTTGCAAGTGTGTCCAAAACATGAAAATGTGATATACATGAAATTTGATGTTTTGACATAAACAATATTTTGAAACCCTATGAAATGATTTTATAGACTTAATAAAATATGTATACAATGATTGTTAAGTCCATAAACCAAAACTTGTGTATATATATAACTATATATATAAAAACCAAATATGTGTGTGTGTATATGATTGAGCTTAAAGTACTAACACACATAATATAAAACCTAAACTAAATGTACCCAAGCTTGATTGATCTTCAATGTAGCTCAACTTGGTACACTTGCGGATGAAGCTAAAACTTAAATATTTAACTTTGAATTGCGTAGGCTTCAACCACTATTCCGCCAACCTCCATTTGATATGATCGTGAATGCGCAATTCTATCCATCCTCTAACATATTGTTTGTCTAGAATAAATATAAAACACAAACACTAGATAAACAATATTAGATGTAAATTGTTTGTTAAACATCATCAAAATAATAAGGCTAAAAATCTCTCTCTTTTTAATGATGATAAACAATTTACGAAAAGGATATATGCATGAAAGGAAATAATATATAAATTAGAATTATTATGCATATAAACAAGAAAGGCTATACTTATAATATTTCTCCCCCTTTGACAACATCAAAAAGGGAAAAACAAAAGAATGAATAGAGCAAAAGCTCCCCTTATCAATAAGCATGGGTGAGTATAACACAAGAATAGGGATTGCTCCCCCTATCAAAAAGCCATATGGAATATATGAAATGAATGCTAAGGCAAACATGTGAGCAAGCATGAATGAAAAAAAATGCTAAATATTACTCTCATACAAGAATACAATAACGACACATATTAATATGTCATTAAGAATAGTGTCTCATTATACTAATATAAAAATCATGTATAAAAATAGATTTATGAAATCAAAAGAGAGAAAACATGAGTATCATGCAAAAAGAGTTTTCGAATAAAAACACATCAACCAAATGAAATCATAAATCAACCACAATCACATAAAACCAAACCATCATTGATTTTTAAAAATCAAGAGAGGCAACTATATCTAACTCTTGAGCTAGTATCACCCCATATGAACATTTTAGCACCCGATAAATAAGATTTGGGAATAAACACCCAATAAACCCGGGGGTTATATAAACACAAACATCTCATCAAAATTGAAACTAATAATCATGAAAACAAAAGAATTGATCAAGGAAATTTGTTTTCGTATTAAAAATTTAAAGTATAATTTTCAAAACCAAGAAAAAAAATAAAAAATAAAAATATTAAAATTCTTGGTTTAAAAATCAAATTTGTTTTGGTACCTAAGAATTCTTGGTATCAAGATATTTAGGAACATGACCCCTATCTTTTGAGCTCAAAGCCCTAGGGTTATGAACCCGTTTAGGCGCATGTGGTGCACTAACCTGGTCAAAACAAAAATTATGTAAATGACCCTTCCGATTGCAATAAGTACAATGAAAAGGGGTAAATGACTTGTGTTGACCAAGTGGGCGTGTACGGGACTCATTTGCAAAAATAGGTTTATCTTTGAAATTATTTTGCAAATAAGAAACTCTCCTCAAATCAAAACAAAATTTGGTCAAATGACCAAAACAACCACAAAACTCATATTTGTACACATGGACATGTTTATAATGATCTATATGTTTGTGTACATATGAATGTGATGATGAAGCTTGATGAAATACACAAGAAGAATTAATGTGGACCTTAGTGGGTTTATGTGCATCATAACAAAATCTAGCAAGATGGCCTTTACGACCGCAATTTGTGCATTTGTAGACTTTGCTATACATGTGTGCATGATGTATAGGATGTTTAGATGTTTTAGCATGAGGCTTACCACACATGTTCATGAGCTTTTTGTTATTTACTATACATGTTTTTAAGGTTGAATCTAAACAAGATATGCGATGTTTAACTTGACTCAACTCATCATTTTGCATACATGTATAGGAAATAGAAGTAGATGAAACGTGATTATTTCTAAATGAATTAAACTCATTTCTAATAGTTTCTACTTCTATCATGGCATCATTATTAGCATGAGTTAAGCTATCAATAGATGAAGATATGTTATTATTTTCCAAACTTAGTAACTCATTGTTTTCTTTTAAAATAGCATTCTCTTTAACAACAATATTAAGTTTGGAAGCTAGTGACTCATGATCGGATTTCAAATCTACATGCTTGCTTTTCAAGTTAATAAAATTATTATGCAATTTGTTGTAGGCATGCATTAACTTTTCATATGCACAAGCGAATTCATTAAAAGATAAATCATTATCGAAGTTAGACTCGCATACCACACTAGGGCTATCGCCTAGTGGCCGTGTGCATGATGATGCTCCACACTCACTTGAAGAAGAATCCTCCAAACTACGTCGGATTTCCTCCAAGTTGTCTTGATATGCTTCTATAAATTTCCATAAATTCTAAGCACTATCAAAATGAATAAATTTGTTAGAAAAGGATGAGTGAAAAGCACTAAGCAAATATTCTAACAAAAGCTTGTTCATATTAAACATTCTTTTATCATTTTTACTCTATTTGGATTTTTTGGAAGTGGGTACAATATACGCATCTTCAATAATTTCCCATAAATCGAATTGTTTAGATCTAACAAGTATAATAAATTTAGAGCACTATTGGTCATAGGGGAAATTTTCTATTCTAAGAGCAACATTAGGATCATAGCCTAAACAAGTTGCACCATGCATATCCATAATATATAAATATATGCAAGCAAGATGCAATAAATCACAAAATTAGATTAGCATAATAAACTAACTTGGATCTTTAACTCAAGGCGGTTAGACCTTAAATCAAAGAGCACCAAGCTCTGATACCAATTGTTAGACCCTAGAGGGGGGTGATTAGGGTCTTATGCTAATCTAATCTGATTTTATACCAATTAAAACGGATTAACAAGTTATCCTAGCAAGTATGAAATACAACATGATATGTGAATTAGGATAAGTAATATGAACAATGAGATATATCCTATATGATAAAAATATATGTAAGGATATATAAACTAACACAAGGGTGATATAATCAAACTACAAATGTGATAGGGCAAAATATATAAGAGTAATAGGCAATTGGCGATATAAGATAAATGCATAAGCAAATGCGCCAATGACAAACTCAAACACACTCAAATAATCACGGAGTTCGGACCTTCCGTCCTACGTCTCCGCTCCTCACTCCTGGGGAGAAATCCACTATCACAACCGGGTTTTCTACGTTCACCCGAATAACATTTACACCTCACACTCGGTTTTTTAGCTCACCAAAAACTTTATAATCAACACTCTTGCAATCACACTCTATACCCTCTCAAGTGTTGGACCCTAGACGTGTCTCTCTCAAGTGCTCGGATACAACCTCTCCCTAGGTTCGCCAACCGACGCCACTCCTCTTGGGACGACCCCGACTCTCACCACACAATCCTCTCGGTGTACAAGTGTATTACAAAGTGATCCTCTCACTAAAGCATAATTACAACAATTGTTTGTTTTCTAATATGGATGTGAACACAATGAAAGCTCACACTCAATTGTTACAACTCTCACCAACCCAAATATACTATGTATGAAAATATGATAAGCTCAAGTGGGTATGTGTAAATAATGAGTGAAATAAAATCTAACTCAAATAGCAAACTAGCAATAATAAGAATATGAAAATCAATAATAAAATTACTAGAAAAAAAAAATTAGAAAAACTTCTCTATAAACACAAAGGAGAGGATGAATAAGATTGAGAATGAATCCCTCAATTTGCAACGTAAACTTCCTCCTTTATAAACAAAAACCCCAAACTTAAAACAAATATAAAACAAGCTTAAACCCTTGTTAAACTCTTGTTTAAAAACTTCTTGGTTGTCTAAAATAGTTATGATAAAGGGGTATATATAGGGTAGAAGAAAACAACCTAAAAATCTCAAATACCCACTAAAAAACAAAAAAACAGAAGTTACCGTTACTGTACAATGGCCAACTGCTACAGTAACAGCAGTCGACCATACTGTAGCATGGTCGACCGCACTATTCCCGGACAGTTTCTGATTTTGGCAGATTCTAGAAATTTACGTATCTGACTTTATAAAATCAATTAAAAATATTAAATCAACTCCAAAAACCATGAAATTTTGAGGGGAAGTTCTAGACATATAGCTAAACATGTTAGAGAAAGAATTTCTGAAATATCACTTCTCCGTTGAGAGAAATAAATGTTTGAACACAGATATACAGTTTCTAAAAAACTGTTGAAAATATGGTTTTGTAAATTCAATTGAAAATAACAAAACAACTCCAAAATTAGTAAAACTTGGGAAAATATTTGTATATATGATGACAAACATGTAAACAAAGAAAATTTTCAAATCACATTTCCTAATTATAAAAACACATCTGTTTTGTAAAAACATGCACGAACATGTGCACGAACATGAGCTTATTAAAAACTTGATTTTGTAAATTCAAATAAACATAACAAATTAATTCCAAAATTAATAAAACTTTTGAAAACATTTAAAAACATAAAATTAAACATGTTAGAAAAAGAATTTCTCAAATTGAGTTTCCCATTTGTGAAAACTCATGTATTTTGTAAGCGTGTCCAAAACATGAAAATGTGATATACATAAAATTTGATATTTTGACATAAACAATGTTTTGAAACTCTATGAAATGATTTTATAGACTTAATGAAATATGTATACAATGATTGTTAAGTTCATAAACCAAAACTTGTGTATATATATAACTATATATATAAAAACTAAATATGTATGTGTATATATGATTGAGCTTAAAGTACTAACACACATAATATAAAACCTAAACTAATTATACCCAAGCTTCATTGATCTTTGATATAGCTCAACTTGGTACACTTGCGGATGAAGCTAAAACTTGAATATTTAACTTTGAATTGCGTAGGCTTCAACTACTATTCTACCAACCTCCATTTGATATGATCGTGAATGCGCAATTCCGTCCATCCTCCAACATATTGTTTGCTTAGAATAAATATAAAACACAAACACTAGATAAACAATATTAGATGTAAATTGTTTGTTAAACATCATCAAAACAAGAAGGCTAACATCGGCAACCTATGACCAAGATAATCTAAATATGTCGAAGCTCCAAAAACCAAAACCAATGCTCGACAACCAACACCGATCCCCTTCCAGTAAGGAACAACCCATCAAAACCGTCATCTCATCTCATCACCCCAATATCTTCACATCAATGAAGTGTCTCAAACTGCCATGAGCACGGCACAAATACAAGAAAGAACCCCTACCAAAGCTAGAACGACGGGTTACCTTTCTGCCAATACACTTCTTATAATTGTTGTTGACTTCTAGGACTTCACACCAACGGGACCTGGTTGCAACCTACCAATGCCTAGAACAATCCCTAACTACTAAAACCAAATACCGATTACCTCCCAATGATGCCTCCTTGGAAGGCTCCCAAATGCCTGACTGAACACTACCTAAAAGACCCCTCGATCGATGGATAGAAGTGTCAAAATCCACCTTGGTCTTCTTGCTCATATCAATGTGCTCAAAAAACTTCAATCTGTAGGTCAAAGCACTCCTCAACAAACCATGCACGGCATAACTAATCAAATAACCCAGCCTCAACAAATACCACAGTCTAGCCAAATCCAAAGAAGTTGTCAGCTCTATATCAAACACCGTGCTCCCAATCAAATAATACAAATTATTCCTCATGATACCCTTCATCACAATCATGGACCCCAATGTAACCTTCAAACATGAATCAACAAAGGTCACCCTATAGCCTGTTGCCTCCAAAACTCCAAGTGAAATAATATTCTTCTTCAACTTAGGAACGAACCTCACTCCAACTAACTCCCGAATCACTCCGTCACTCATCCTAATCCGAACTGTACCGATACCACCAATAGGACATTCATGATCATTATCCATGAGCACGACCTCCCCTCTTTCCAACTCCTGAAAGCTAGAGAACCAATCCGTCCTAGGGCAAATATGGTAAGAAACACCCGAATCCAACATCCACTCTGTAGAGTCAGCAACACAAACTGACGGTAGTGCAGATAACGAGTAGCCCAAAGAATCCGAATCTGAATTATTACCACTAGTCTTGACAACATTCACCTCTGAAGCTTGAATAGCTTTCCTCTTATTTTTCCCGGCTCGATCAACTAACTTTGGGCATTCGGCTTTCTAATATCCATCCTCTTTATAAAAGACACACTGATTCCTACAAACTCCAAGATATACCCCTCTAGACTGCAACCTCCTACCACAGTTTGGACTCTTTGTTCTTACGACCAATGCCCCCGCTACCGGCTCAACTAAAGTCTCCTTATCCTTCTTTCGAAGCTGATAATTCACAAGTGCAGCGGTGACCTTACTATAAGAAAGAGATGCCTTTCCATTAATAAGAGTAAAAATGAAGGTCTCATATTCCTCGTCAGGCAAGGAACTCAACAACAACAACGCCTTGTCCTCATCTTTAATCATCATATCTATATTCGCCAAATCCGTAAGAAGCTTCGTGTAGTGGTTCATGTGATCACCAATGGAGGTCCCCTTCTTCAATTGGAAGCGATAAAGCCTCCTCTCCAAATGCAAGTGGTTCTCTACACTCTTGGTCAAATACTTGCCCTCTAGGATCTCTCATATCTTCTTAGCCGAAGTCTCATTGATCACATCGTATTTTAAATCTTGAGTCAAATAAGATCTAATCACACCACACGCCGTTCTATTCATCTTTTTCCAAACCTTCTCCTCAATGTCGTCCGGTTTCTCGTCCAACTCCAAAGTATCTTTCAAAATTTGCGCATTGAGCACATCTAAGACTTTACATCTCCAAAGGCTAAAATTGTTTGTGCCAATAAACTTCTCCACATCTATCTTCATAGAGTGGATATTCAAACTTTGGACGGTCTTCATGCCTGAAGTACCCTCCACAACTCCTTCTTTCTCGACCATCTTTCTCAAAGAACCAAAACAAATGCGGAACAAATGAAGGATAGATCCAAAACTAAAAAAGATAGAGTCTTTACCAAAAAGATTCTACCTTTATCACCAAACGAAGCCCTGGGCGAGCCTCCAAAACGACCTACTTCTCCAAATAGCCCAAGTGTAGCCCGAGCTCTGATACCACTTGTTGTGCGCTGAGCGGAAGCCAAACAACCAAACGTGCTTGGAGAACCAAATACCAAACGCCGAGAGAAAGAAGGACAAACAATCCAAGATAACGGTACAAACACAAACATAAAGTTTAACATGGTTCGGTAAGTTGCCTACATCCACGGGGCAAGAAAGGGATAAGGTTTTTTACTAATAGAGAAGAAGAGTACAAACTGAGATTATAAATCACTCAAACTCATCAATTAATCTTACCAACAAATCTCTAATTCTCTCCAAACAAAACCCTAACCAATAGCTCAGAAAAATACCTCTTTTCTGTGTGCTCCAAATATCCCCAATTTTCTTCTCAAATCTCTCTTCCAATTGTTCTATATATATAGAAATCCTAAAATCATAAACATACTAGGAATTCTAAAACAAAAAACAAAACAATTAGGAATCCTAATAACCTATTACCAAAATAGATTAGGAATCCTAATAACCTCATGTTACCAAAATAGATTAGGTATCCTAATAACCTCATGTTACCAAAATAGATTAGGAATCCGCTATCCAACACGTCCAAAATGAATAACATGTAATCCGTCACAATAATGAACCCAGACTCCATCTCATCACCTATCTTCACGATAACCTCTTGCACTACAAGCTCCACTGCCGCCATCTCTGACGAGGCATCCAGCTTAATATCCTCCAACTACAAATAAAATATCTGAATGGCCATCTCATCAAATAGATTCCAAGCATGAAACTAAATCAAGCTAATCAAGCAAACACACAAACCAAAAAGCCCCCAAATGGGCATGTCACCAAATATGTAACAAGCATGAAACTAAATCAATGTAATCAACAAAGAAGCAAACAAATAAAAAAAATGTAGTTTAGGCATTTCATCAAACATATAGCGGGCATGAAACCAAACAAAGTTAATCAACTATCAAGCAAGCCCAAAAAAATCCAAATGGACATTTCGTCAAATACATAACAACATGAAACTAAATCATACTATAAAGCCATTAGTTTGTTAACAGAGTGATCATGTCCTAGCGAGCTGAGGTGACCTGCTCTCCTCCCTTGAGTAGGGTCTAGTACTAAGATGGGTCCCACTTGTTAGGCTCTTAGTCGAGAGAGGGGAAGCTCATGGGTGAAGAATGTGCAAAGAGAGAGAAGTTTGAAGAGAGCAGATAGTGGATATTGAAGGAGGAGGAGGGTCTTGAGAGAGGGAGAGAGATTGGGTGCTTAGAGATGGAGGAGGAGGAGGAGGAGAGAGAGAAAGGAAGCAAGGAGAAGATGGTGAAGATGAAAAAAAGTGAGTTAATAGAGAGGATGAGGAGGAGGAAGACAAGGGGTAATTTACGATTTATAATTTATTTTTGGATATATTGTATACATATTGGATGTATCAACTCTTTTTGGGTTTAGAGGTAAATACACATAGTTATATTTGTTTATAAGTTCAATTGAAACTAGTTGGGTTTATAAATAAATCAAAGTGAAGCATTGGTCCAAAGACCAAAATCCCTTTTTAGAGTTGACTTAAGACTAGAAGCTCTGTTTTTTGTTCTTTGCTCTTTGCTCTTTTTCTTTTTTTCTTCTTTTTATTTTTTTTCCTCAGGGCATGGAAGATATTTTTTCCTTAAATAAATCCAACAATAACATTGATATTCTTGAAGAAACTTCATATTTTTAGTCCATGAGTTTTTTGTGGGTCTAGTCCAAGATAAGGCCCACATGAAGTCCACATGAATTAGAACTTTATCTAGAAGAGGATTTACATGATCTATTTAAAATAGGAATAAGTTTAGAGAACTCTATACATGAAAAACATGTCTTTTGTTTTTTGGATGAACAGTAACCCGATGCTATAGTAATCCAAGAAGAGAGAGAAATAGAGAGAAAAATTCAGATTCTAGATCGCTCGGTTGTCCGATTTTAGTGATTCAAAAGCCGTTGTCTTCAAAACGATGATGTCGTCGAGGGTACGGTGCTAGTTTCTCCTTGGGTGTTGAAGATTTTTGGTGAGATGGGTTTTAGGGCTTTGGTGTGAGAGGTAGCATTGTATCTTTCTCTTATGATTTAATCCTCAAGTTCAGGTGTAACTTGAAGGGGTTGTACTCTTGATTCATAGTGAAATATTTCTCTCTGGATTGTCCCTTGGACGTGTTCACGATTTGCCGAACTATATTAAATCTTGGTGTTTGCTTACTTGTGGTATTTTTATCAGTGTCGTTATTCTTTTAGTGTTTAATCTCGTAGATTAATCTCCATAAAATCCCCAACAAGTGGTACCAGAGCACTGGTTCAGGGCGTACTTTGGGATGGAAAAGATTGAGAGTTTTGACACAATGATAAAATTGAATGGTTACAATTGGCAAGTATGAAAGTCCAAGATGGAAGATATTCTGTATTGTAAAGATTTACGTGACCCTATTAAGGGAGATGAAGCCAAGCAAGAAAAGATGACTGATAAAGAATGGGAGAAACAACACAGGAAGGCGATAGGTTATATTCGGATGTGGAGCGAAGTTAATGTGTTTCATCATGTATCGGGTGAGACTAATGTGAAGTCTCTTTGGAAGAAGCTTGACGATCTCTACGAGCAGAAGACCACGGGAAACAAGGCGTTTATTATGAGGCGATTGTTGAACTTGTAATTCAAAGAAGGAAACAACATAGCAGGGCACTTAAATGAGTTCAAGAGTTTGATTAATCAGTTAGCTACCATGAAGATGACTATTGATGATGAGCTACATGCTTTATTGCTATTGGGTTCTTTGGCAGACAGTTAGGAGGCACTGGTTGTGATAGTCAATAACGCAGCTCCAGATAGTGTGTTATCGATGAGTATGGTTACTAGTAGTTTATTCAATGAAGAGACTCTGAGGAAGTCTACCAGCACAAATAACTCACAGGCACTTGTCACAGAGAACAGAGGCAGGAGCAAGTACAAGGACCAGTCTAGAGGTCATGGCACATCCACGGACAGATCAAACTCTAAAGGGAGAGGTTATTTTTATTGTGGGAAGTTGTGACACCCCCACTTTAGTCCCACATGGGCTAGTGTGATGAAATGTTAGTGGATTAAATAGAGAAGCCCAAGACCTAAGAACAACTAGTAGTAGCATTTTAGTAGTGAACATTAGCCAAAATCGAGTTGCTCTCGATGGGTCTCACGGCGCCAACGGGTCTGTGGGCCTGGGGTATGACAAATGGTATTAGAGTAGTTGCCAACCGGATGTGTGGAGCTAAGTGTTATATGGGGATAAGCGCTACACCGTTAGAGTCTACATCGTCTGGTAGTGATGCTGAGATGTGCCAATTGTTATGTCATGACGATGAGGACGTCGTCATTATAAGGTGGGATGATTGTAACACCCCCACTTTAGTCCCACATTCTAGTGTGATGAAATTTTAGTGGCTTAAATAGAGAAGCCTAAGGCCTAAGAACAACTAGTGCTAGTATTTTGGTAGTGGACTTTAGCCAACATCGAGTTGCTCTCGGTGGGTCTCATGGGTTGCACGCCCTAACAGGCCCATGGGCCTGGGGCGTGACAGAAGCCAGGTCATATCAAGAAGAATTGTTGGGCATTAAAGAAAGAGCAAGTTAGGAACAAAGATGAAAAGAAAGAATGTATGGCATTTTTTCAATTTGCGGTTCAATTTGATTTTGGGTCATACTTTGGACCGAATGGGATATGAAATTCAATTTGGTGGAGGAAAATGTAAGATCACCAAAGGCTCTCTTGTGGTGGCTAGAGGAAGCATATGTTGCAATTTATACAAGACTCAAATGAAGGCTTCATATGATTCTTTGAGCGTGGCTCAAGACAGTGACACTTTCGATTTGTTGCATAGGAGGCTCAAGCACATGAGCAAGAAGGGTTTGCAGATATTAGCAAAGAAGTCTCTCATTCCCTTTGTCAAAGGTTCGTCACTCACCCATTGTGATTATAGTTTATTTGGAAAACAACATAGAGTTTCTTTTAGAAGCCTTCTAAAAGAAAGGATAATATCCTGGATTTAATTTATTCTAATGTTTGTGGTCCCATTAAGGTGGAGTCCTTGGGTGGCAATAAGTATTTTATCACATTTATTCATGATGCATCGCAGAAGATGTGGGTCTTCTTGTTGAGGATAAAGGATAAGGTGTTTTTAGTCTTTCAGTAGTTTCATGCCATGGTGGAGAGGCAAACAGGAAAAAAGTTAAAGTGTTTGCGCACCAATAATGGAGGAGAATACACTTCCATTCAGTTTAGAGATTATTGCTCCAAGCATGGTATTCGACATCAGAGGACAGAGCCCAACACACCGCAACATAATGGAGTTGTAGAGAGGTACAACATGACCATTGTGGAGAAAGTCAGATGCATGTTGAAGATGGTGAAGTTACCTAAGAGCTTCTGGGCTGAAGCAGTTTGCACTGTATGCTACATAATCAACATGTCTCCTTCAGTTACTTTGGGTTTTCATATTCCAGAGAGAATTTGGTCCGAAAAAGATATTTCCTATTCTTATCTGAATGTGTTTGATTGTAAAGCGTTTGTAAACATTTCGAAGGAGAAGAGACAGAAGCTTGATTATAGAGTAGTTCCTTGCATCTTCCTTGGTTATGAAGAAGATGAGTTCAACTACAAACTATAGGATCTTGAAAAGAGATGAATTCCCAAATGAGCAGATGTTATTTTTCAAGAGGATCAGACTATTACAAATCTCGGGAGAGTAGAGCAGTCAGAGAGTGTTGCTAGTGAGATTCCAGATATGACACCTGATTCGTCTCTAGTACAGTTGCATTCTACAAATATAGAGCAGGTGCATAATGGTAATGTTGATGATGGTGGTCATATACCAAAGCAAGGAGACGGTGATCAGGATCACGAGTAGGAGGCTCCTCAGCAAAGGGAGCATCACTAGCAGTAGGAGTTTGTAGAGCCACAACTTAGGAGATCAGCTAGAGAGCATCGACCATCTACGAGATATCCTCTTTCAGAGTATTCTTTATTGACAGAAGAGGGGGAGCTAGAAAGTTTTTAGGAGACACATACTCATAAAGACAAGGATATATGGTTCCAGGCTATTAAGGAAAATGTGAAGTCTCTTGAGAAGAATGATACTTATGAGTTGGTGGATTTGCCGAAGAACAGAAAAGCTTTGAAGAACAAGTGGTTGTTCAAGTTAAAGAAGGATGGCTACAAAGAAATTCATAAATACAAAGCCAGATTAGTAGTGAAAGGCTTTGGTTAGAAAAAAGGTATTGATTTTGATGAGATTTTTTCACCAGTTGTGACGATGACGTCCATTAGAGTAATCTTAGGGTTAGTGGCTAGTTTAGACCTCGAGATTGAGCAACTTGATGTGAAGATTGCATTCCTACATGGTGATTTGGAGGAAGAGATCTACATGGAGCAGTCAGAGGGTTTTGAAGTGAAGGTAAAAGAGCACATGGTTTGCAGGTTGAAGAAGAGCCTCTATGGTTTGAAGCAAGCACCCGGGCAGTGGTATAAGAAATTTGATTCTTTCATGTTGAGTCATGGCTACCAGAGGATAGTTGCAGATTCGTGTGTATATTTTAGGAGAATTTTAGATTATAGCTTCATTATCCTTTTGCTTTATGTGGACGACATGTTGATTGTTGGTCAGGATAGTCAGATAATCGGTAGGCTAAAGAAGGAGTTATTTAAATCTTTTGATATGAATGATTTAGGCTCGGCACAGCGGATTCTTGGTATGAATATTGCTCTTGACAGGAAAACCAAGAAGTTATGGTTATCACAGGAGAAATATGTTGAACGGCTACTTGATAGATTCAATATGAAAGATGCCAAATCAGTCAGTACTCCTCTTGTAGGTCATTTAAAGCTTAGAAAAAAGTTTT
>BQKN01055830.1:46216-73337 GCA_022839385.1 Asparagus kiusianus
TTTATATTTATTTTACTTAGAATTATTGTACAAGCCTTGATCACTCACAACACATACACACACATAGTGTTTAGAACACACTAACATATGCTTAATGTGTTGGTTAACAATAGAAATCCCTTATGTTAACCATTAGAGTTTATAGTTAAAGCATGAGTCTCAAAATACTTCATTCATATCATTTTTAACCATTAGTAGTCGACCAATAAAATTTATAGTCGACTACATGCACACGGATCAAAATATTAAATTTCTATCATTTGACTGTGTAGTCGACTATTAACAATAGTAGTCGACTACTCATGCCTTAAACATAATTTTAAGTTTCTGTCAAATAACAGTGTAGTCGACTAATATATAGTGTAGTCGACTACTTAAGACTTAGACAGATTTTCATGTTTCTGTAAAAATACAATGTAGTCGACTAATGACTATCCGTAGTCGACTATTAAGGTTAAATTCATTTTTTCAAGGTTCTGTTAAATTATATTGTAGTTGACTACTAGACAATATAGTTGACTACTAAGATTTGAATCTGAATTCCAGATTTTCTATCTTTACAGAGTAGTTGACTAATGACCAGAGTAGTCGACTACTAAGAAAAATCTTGACTTCACAGAGTCTGTTTGAACTCAGTGTAGTCAACTACTTGGAGTTATGGTCGACTACAGAGACGGTTTTTCTAACATTTTAAGTTTGAATTTGTGACTGTTTGTGATGCCCCTAGGTTCACACAAGGCTGCAGTCCAAGGTGAAACCAAGAATGTCAAACCTGTCATGCACCACACCAAGCAATAACATGTTTTACTATTACTATCTCTCTAGTAGAGTCAATAACAGGTGTAGGTACAAAAGCAAGTAAAAGATAATACAAGAGATAACTAATGAAATGATAGAGATCAAAATAATATTTCATCATCCAACATACAGAAATACAAAGTCAATGTCTCAAATAAATAAACTGGAGTTCTCAACAAGTTTTAAATACAAAATGTCTGAGTAAAGGAAATAAGGCACACAGCCTTTACAACATCTAGAATAAAGTCCTCAAATGTCTAAACAAAGTCTACAGTGGAGCACCAGAATAAAACATAGCTATAATAGACAGGTGAACACTAAAGTGCATCGCCATCAACCTGCGACTCTCCGGGCACCTGGCTCGTTGCCTGAAAGGGGGAGGGATAACGAGCGTCAAAGCGCTAGCGAGCAACATCACAACCAACCCCAAGGGAAAGGGCTCGTTGTATATGGAAAATACAGTTAATATATATAAATCTAAAATTATTGATCCTAACAAAAGAGGATTTTAGTATTTAGAAATTTACAACACGAGCATAGGTACGTCGAGCGAAATAATTCACATATGGAAACCCTCATGTATATACCTTGTATCTCAAATTGTAAATCCCTAAACATCAAACCCAAAATCTAATACATGAATAATAATAAAGAGAAATACAACCCATCTCAGAACTTAAACACTCTGTCATGTCATAACCTACATAAGTGTAATGTCATAAACTCATGTAAAAAGTCATATTCGAGGTTAAGACAGGTGTCCAAAACATGAACTAGATATAGTGAATGCCCAACACATGGACTGGAATAATATAGTTTGCCTAATACATGGACCAAATGGGTAAATGTCTAACACGAGGACTGAAATGGATTATAGTCCAACACGAGGACTGAACAAACTGTGAAAGTATCGATGAGATACGTGAAAAGATATACTTATACGAATTTCACACGCGTCTTGGTGTGCGATTCTAAACCGGTGTCCTCAGGTCATCTATCATGCATAGATATATAGTAAAACTGAAACCTAGTATCAGATAATCGAGGCAAATCCCTCGAACACGCGGAATATACCACAAAAACCAACAGTACACAAAAACTGTGTAGCGGTCGACCGCAGGGGCCACTCCGATTGACCGCGCATAGAGCAGAAACTTACTAGGCTCAAAACTGTGCGCCGGTCGACCATAGAGGTCACTCCGGTCGACCGCGTACAGAGCAGAAACTTTACTGCTCAGCTAAACATCCCGAGGTCGACCGTCGCGCCCACCATGGTCGACCGCGCAGAGGGCAGACAGACTCTTCCCTTCTGCCCGCCTAGCGGTCGACCATCGCGTCCACCGCGGTCGACCGTAAAACAGACAAAAGCCCAGTTAGGGTATCTATCAGCTTCGAAACAAATTGAAACATGATGATTTCTATGTTAACAAAAATCTAGCATTTCTAATTTGTCATATGACAGAAAGCAACGAATTTAAACGTGAAAAATCTCATCACCAAGATCCCAAAAAAATATAAACATGATTTAAATATTTTTAAAATAATAAAAACGAGATTTAACTCTTATTAAGACGTTTTCAGATCTAGATCTTTTAATAAAAATTCGTTGGTGAGCTTTTAAAATCTAAAATACTTGATTTTCGTATCATATGCCATAATGATCTATTACATATACATAAAATACGATTTAGGCTCAATAAAACCGGATTAAAACTCAAATGAAACATGAAAAACAAAGGGGATGAAGTTGGACGAGATGTTACTCGCCTCTGATGTGAACAAAGCTCCTGGATCTGCAGGAGAACGATTCCCTTCGCTGAATCACACCAAAAATCCTCTGTAAATCCTTTAAAACTCCTCCAAAATCACCAAAAACGAAAACTAGGGTTTGAGGGGGGAGAGAGGGGCTAGGGTTTCTGAGTTCTGATGAGTAGAAGGCTCTCTTGGGTATAATAGTATATATACTAACCCTACAACCCGACCCGAAACCCGTTAAGACCCAAAACTGAGAAAACAAATCTGACTATTGTGCGGTCGACCGTCGTGCCCATCACGATCGACCACACAACAGGAAAGAAAACTCCTGTGTGCCCAACTACTGTGCGGTTGACCGTCGCGCCCGTCGTGGTCGACTACACAACAGAAAAAAATATCTGTTGTGTTTGATAATCTACGTGTTGGTCTATCCACTTGATTTCTCTCACATAAAACACTTGTTTGACTCCCAAACACTTGTTATCACACTCATCTATAATATGCATAAATATTTATCAAAAAAGAGTTATTTATCACTAATAATTCACATATATTCATTATAAAAATACGGGGTTCTACATTCTTCCCCCCTTAAAAGAATTTCGTCCTCGAAATTCGGAAATCATACACGTCTCGTAATATGAACTTCTAGATAAGCACATATTGATATTTATACTAACGATCTAAAATGGTAATATTCCCGCTCAAACCCTAATCTAGTGGAACTAGTACGTCGGGCGAAAAATCCAAACAAGGAACCCCCATATATATACAATGTGTTCCAAAAGATTAAGAATTAAGCGGAAATATTCTCATTCTAGTGTTAAATGTAAATATAACCAAAGATATAATCATAAGATAAGATACATATCATAATTAAATCAATTTACCTGCTCAAACAGGTATGAGTAGTCGCGACACATGTCCTCTTCGCGCTCCCAAGAAATCTCCTCAATGCCTCTTCGGTTCCACTGAACCTTCACCAAAGGAATTACCTTATTCGTAAGTCTCTTGTCCTCTCTAGCAAGAATACAATCTGGAATCTCAACAGTAGTCAAATCATCCTGAAACTCAATCTCAGGTGCATCCAACACTCGCCGTTGCTCCTCATCATGTAAGTGCTTCTTAAGCATAGAAACATAAAATACATTGTGTATACTAGACATTGATGCTGGAAGATCAAGTCTGTATGACACAACTCCAACGTGCTCCAAAATCTAAAACGGCCCAATATATCTCGGCGCAAGCTTCCCCCGTCTTCCGAATCACGGAACGCCTTTCATAGGCGATACCTTCAGCATAACTGTAAAACCCCGTAAATTTGAATATTTTATGATAAATAATGATAAATATGTCATATGGTGAAAAATAATATATTTTGATTTTTGGATATGATAAGAATTGATTTGAGATTAACTCAATGTATATTTGTGAAAATATGAGTGCAAATGCACAAAACATGCACAAAGGCCAAGAGTGAAAATCTGGGAATAATGACCAGTTATGAGTTTTTATATTTTGTACACCAATGCAGTTAGAATTTGGAAAAGTGTAAAAGACTAAAGTTGTAGGTCTCTTCAACAGCTTTCCAATAAGTCTTAGATCACCTTATTCTGAGGTCAGATGAGAACGTTACAACTAAAATACCGAAGGGGTATTTTCCTAGTCAGACTAGGTTTCCTGGTTCGGGTCTAACAGGTTTGTTTCGGGTTTGCCTCTATAAATACATGTATTTTTCACAAAAATTCTTTTCTTTTATCATATCTAAGAACCCTAACAGCCACCAAACCCCCATAAACCCTATTTTGAATTCTTGGAGAAGATTTGAGGCTTTCAAGTTGTGTTTTGTTGATTTTTGGCTTTTGGAGTGGAGATCTCCTTCGATGTTGCTTCTAACAAGTTTTCCTACAACCCCAGGCGAGTATCATCTCTACTAATCCCCCTCCTAGTTTTTAAAATATTTTTGAAGAGTTTTTAATGAGTTTTATAGAGCCTAATCAATTAATTTGTGTATAAAAATTAGATCTTTTGTATATATGTATAAAGACTATGTCTTTTAATGTTAAAGAGATTAAGCATGAATTTACAGAAGTATTTTAAGATCTAAAAATAATTTAAACATTGTTTATCTGAATTTAGATGTCTTATTCTTCGTTTTAAAGTTTCGTGCATGATTGAAGGTTTACATATGATTTCTTGTGCAAATAATCGTGCTTGTTATGTTCTGCTAAAAATCTGCTGCACATATATACTATTGAGCTAGACATTTGAAATAACAAATGAAATCCAAATTGAACCAAACTAATTTCAATTGAAAGATATGTGAATCTAGTTTTCAAAACAGAAAACAATACCTAAAGATAGTTTTCCTAGAGAAAGATATGCTCAATTTACTGATGATAGGTTCTGCAGAAAATCTGCTGCACAAATAAAATGTTTGACTGGAAATTAGAAATATCATATGAACTCCAAACTGAGCAAAATCAGTGGCAAATGATAGCTATGTGAGTCTAGTTTTTAAAACGAAAAACTATTCTTAAAAAGAGTTTGTCCAGAGAAAGATATTCTCAATTTACTAATGATATGTTCTGCAGAAAACTGCAGATGTGCTGATTTGAAATAAATTGATATATTACGTAAAGGTTTCTTGAGTTTTGCTGTTGTTTGTTATTTTTGAGAGAGTTTCTCGATCTTGTACTGTTATATACAATGCTTAAGAGTTGTTTAACATCTGGGATAATGATGAACACCAGATATGGACACGCACACCGAGATATGTGCACGTACACTTAGATTATGTTGTGTTAACATACTTTTTGTCGCACGTTGAGCTGATGAATACATATGAAAGAGTATAGTTAATTCATGTATCCGGAAATAGAGAGATAAAACCTATTTGCCGCAGAACGATTGAGTAATAGTATTACAATAGTATCGTTATTTCATGTATCCGGGATAGGGAGATAAAACATATTGCCGCAGAACGATTGAGTAAGAATATTACAAAAGTATCGTTATTTCATGTATCCGGGATAGGGAGATAAAACCTATTACCGCAGAACGATTGAGTAAGAATATTACAAAAGTATCGTTAATTCATGTATCCGGAAATAGGGAGATAAAACCTATTTGCCGCAGAACGATTGAGTAATAGTATTACAAAAGTATCGTTATTTCATGTATCCGGGATAGGGAGATAAAACCTATTGCCGCAGAACGATTGAGTAATAGTATTACAACAGTATCGTTATTATATGTATCCGGAATAGGAAAATAATAAATCCTATTGCCGCAGAGCGATTGAGTAACGAGCATTACAAAAGTATCGCTATAGTGCAATATGATGCACACATAGATTTTTGATCAGTTGTAAGTTTTACTTTCCAGATGGATTGCCCGCGAGTAGGGTATTTTCCTTTGAGATTTTGAGGCACCCGTTATGAACGGCAGATATATTTATTTTAGCAATTGTTAATATCCTCTTATTATAGAGCAGGTCACTCGGACGTAGTTCGAGATGAGATGATTATTCTTTATGTTAGAGATTAGAGTATTTATCATTGATTATTTGTTTTTCATTCATAGAGAGTTATATGAATGATTTGATATATGTATGTACTGATTCTATTTTCTTATATACTCCTACCCCTTCCCCTGGGGAGAGGTAGTGATGATCTCGCTAGCGCTTTGACGCTCGTTGTTTTCCCCCCTTTCAGGCAGCGAGTCTGGCGCACGGAGAGTCACAGGTTGATGGAACTTCTTAGTTGTCCATTTAGTTACTTATCATATTTTGTAGTTATTACAGAACTCCACATGTTGTTGATAAATCTCAGAATCTAGATTGGTATTTTGTTTCATAGAGTTGAGAGCTATTGTGAGACTTTGTTTATGTGACTCATTGTATTTGAGATTCAGTTCAGACTCAGAGATATGTCTATTTTATTCCAGTTGGGCTCATTATTGATTTTTCTTATGCTTCTTCTGTGTATATCCAGTATTATCCTATTTCTATTTTTACCTGTCTGTACCTTCACCTATTTATTGTTTCCACTAGAGAGGTAGTGATTGTGATGGTGAAACTTGTCATAGCATGGTGGTTGGTGCTTGGCAGGTTTGACAATCCGGGTTTCACCTGGGACTGCAGCCTTGTGTGAACCCTGGGGCGTCACAATAACTGAATCTCCAACCTGAAACTCCAAGGGTCTTCGTCTCTTATCTGCATATCTCTTTTGCCCACTCTGAGCGGCTAGAATCCTCTCTCTGATCAATGCTACCTTTTCAGTGGTCTGCCTCATAAGCTCTAGCCCAAGCATCAAGCTATCCTCCGGTTCTGCCCAACATATCGGTGATCTACAAGGCCTCCCACACAATACCTCATACAGGGCCATACCGATTATCGCTTGATAACTATTGTTATAAGCGAACTCTATCCGTGGAATAAAATCCTCCCAGCTGCCCTGAAAGTTAATGACACAAGCCCGCAACATGTCTTCTAACACCTAATTTACTCTCTTCATCTGACCATCCGTCTGTAGGTGAAATACACTGCTGTATGATAGTCTAATGCCAAATGAATCCTGAAAACTCCTCCAAAAGTGCAAAGTGAACACTGAACCTCGATCTGATACAATCATGTCTGGAACTCCATGAAGTCGAACTATCTCCCGAATAAATATCCTCACATAGGCCTCAGTGGTATAAGTAGTCCTCACTGGAATGAAATGTGCCGACTTCGTCAACCGGTCCACAATCACCCAAACTGAATCATTCCCCTTCTTCGACCTCGGTAATCCTACAATGAAGTCCATAGAAATATCCGCCCACTTCCACTCTGGAATGGGTAAATGTTGAAGTGTTCCTGCCTGTCTCTGATGCTCTGCTTTCACCTACTGATAGGTAAAACACTTAGTCACATACTCTGCAATCTCCCTACGCATACCACTCCACTAGAAGTGTCTCTTTAGGTCCTTGTACATCTTAGTGGTCCCTGGATGTACCGTGTACCGAGTACGATGTGCTTCATCAAATAACTCACTCTTCAGCTCGGTACTGGATGGCATAACTAGCCTACCCTTCATCCGTAGACCTTCATCTACTCCAATGGTCCAATCAGCCTTAGGCTCTTTGGAAATCTCCTCCTTTCAGATTTGAATCCAAGAGTCACCCAACTGAGCTCTGACAACTCTGTCACTCTAAGATGGCTGCACTGACACAGCTCCTAAAAATACACTGGTTCCACCAATCTCGGGTCTAAAATCAAACTGGCTAAGAGTAAGAAGTTCTCGATATAATGAACACCTCAAGGCCGAAACCCGATGCCGGTGCTTCCTGGTTAAAGCATCTGCTACGACGTTCGCCTTCCCCGGATGATACTGAATCGCAAACTCGTAGTCCTTGATGAACTCAATCCACCTCCTCTGTCTCTGGTTGAGTTCCTTCTGAGAAAAGAGATACTTCAGACTCTAATGGTCTGTGAACAACTCAAACTGTACTCCATATAAGTAGTACCTCCATGACTTTAGTGCAAATATCACTGCTGCTAACTCCAAGTCATGAGTGGGATAGTTCTACTCATGCACCCTCAACTACCGTGAGATATATGCTACTACCCTCTGAGTCTGCATCAACACACCTCCTAAGCCTGCCAACGATGCATATGTGTACACCACAAACGTCCTGTCACTGCTCGAAATAGTCAAAACCGGTGCTGTAGTCAACTTAGCCTTCAAGATATCAAAGGCCTTCTGGCACTCCATGCTCCAAATAAACTGTACACCCTTCTTCGTAAGGTGTGTAAGTGGCGTCAAAATCTTCAAGAAGTCCTAAATGAACTTCCTGTAATAGCCGGCTAAACCCAAAAAACTACGAATCTCTATCACCGTCTTCGGCGGCTCCCAGTCAAGAACTGCTGTAACCTTAGCGGAATCCACTACTATGCCCTCTCTACTGATGATGTGGCTGAGAAATCTAACTTTTGAAAGCTAAAATTCACACTTACTAAACTTGGCATATAACTGATGCTCCTGTAGAATCCTCAAAGCTAACCGTAGATGCTACTCCTGTTCTGCCTCCGATCTCGAATAAATGAGAATATCATCGATAAAAACAATCACAAACTAATCTAAGAAGGGACGAAAAACCCGGTTTATCAAATCCATGAATATCGCGGGTGCATTGGTCAACCCAAATAGCATGACCATGAACTCGAAGGATCCATATCGAGTAAGAAAACGGTCTTGGGAATATCCATCTCCCGAACCCGCAACTGATGATAACCAGAACGAAGATCAATCTTTGAGAAATACCGCACTCCCTGCAACTGGTCGAACAAGTCATCAATCCTAGCTAATGGGTTCCTATTCCGGATAGTGACCTTGTTCAACTCTCGATAATCAATGCACAATCTCATACTATCGTCCTTCTTCTTCATGAAGAGGACTGGTGCGCCCCACGAAGAATGACTCCGACGAATAAAACCCTAAACTAATAACTCGTCCAACTAGGTCTGAAGCTCTCTCATCTCAGCTGGTGCTATGCGATAGGGTGCGCGGGATATCGGGGCTGTGCCTGGCTGCAACTCAATACAGAACTCAACCTCTCTCACAAGAGGTAATCCAGGTATGTCCTGAAAGATATCCTGATACTCTGAGACAACTCTAGTCTCCAATAAATCAATACCCTGATCCCGTCACATCACCTCCTCGATGTACACCAGAAATAACTCCGTAAAACGGTTGCCCTGAGAGGTTGCTACAATCATCTCAAACCCGTCGGACGCTCGCAATTTGACTGTCTTCGCAAAGCAGTCAATACTAATATGGTAGGAAGACAACCAATTCATACCAAGGATAACATCAAACTCAGACATATACAATACTATCAAATCGACGGCGAACTCCGACTCGTCTAAACTGACGGTACACCTCCTACAAACGCTCTCCAGAAGCGATACCTCACCTAAAGGGGTGAAAACTGATAAAGGGGTGTCTAGAGACTGGGCTACAAGCTGGAGTCTATCCATAAAAGTATACGAAATGAAAGAATGCGAAGCTCCCGAATCGAAAAGAATACGTGCGGGAAAGGAATTCACGAGGAACGTACCCTCCACTACGGCTCCGCTAGCTCCATGATCACGGGGAACTACTGCATATACCCTGCCTGTGGCAGAAGACTTGAAGACTGCTCTTCTACTAGAGCTGGAGAATATGGGACAATCTACCCCTGATGAACCTCCTGAACTGCTCAAACCTGCCCCTCAGTCCTCTGTGCTAATGGCAGTGCCTTAAGCCTCATCTGCTCGCCCTGACCTCTGCTCTGCTAACACTGCTGTTGCTGGTTCGGAGCCTTGCCCTGCTAGGCTCCTGCTAGTGTGCTACGACACTCTGATGCATTATGTCCGACCTTGTGACAGTTAAAACAGACT
Source organism: Asparagus kiusianus (assembly GCA_022839385.1). NCBI lineage: Eukaryota > Viridiplantae > Streptophyta > Magnoliopsida > Asparagales > Asparagaceae > Asparagus > Asparagus kiusianus. The sequence continues at coordinate 56,193 of BQKN01055830.1, forward strand.
ACCTGGAACTTACGCTGCTGATACGCTCTCTGATCCTGCTAGGGTCCCTTTGTGACGCCCCTATTTTCACACATGGCTACAGTCCAAGGTGAACCCAGAGATGTCAAACCTGCCATGCACCCACACTGTGCAACAACAAGTTTCACCAATCACAGTAATATCCTCTAGTGGGATCAAATAAAAGCGTAGGTACAAAACAGGCAAAGAAGTAGAATAATAATAATAGACATGATAAAGAGGATGATATCTCATAAATAAAGGTCATGTCTCAACTGAAAATAAACTGAAATACATATGGAGTCTGAAATAACATACGATGTCTCAACATGAATCAAAACGGAAAGTCGAACTAAGACACATTGCCTTTACAAAATGAAACTCAACTCTAAGTCTGAATAAAATTTAAAACTACAGTGGAGCCTCTAATAAATCTCTCAGGACGGCAACTATGCAAGAACTCCGTCATCCTGCGGCTCTCCGGAACTCCGAGCTACCTGAAAGGGTGTTTTTAAAAGAAAAAGAAACAACAACAAGAGCGTCAGAGCGCTACAGCAAGATTACCCCCATCCGCCCCCAAGGAAAGGGCTGCTAGGATGGAATGGAGGCTCTATCTATTAAGCATAGTCTACCTATATTATTTTCCCCGTATCTAGCGGAATTAATATTCAGACACCAACAAAATGAGACGTAGTACGTCGAGCAAAATAATCCAAACAAGGAAACCCTCATGTATATATCATAAGTCTCAAATTGTAGATATCTAAACATTAATATCGAACTAAGAAAAGATAATCTAATGAAACCAATAATTAGAAATCCATAACACGAGACTGGTACGTCGAGCAAAATAATCCAAACAAGGAAACCTTCATGTATATACCATATGTCTCAAATTGTGAATCTCTAATCATTGATCCCAGCTAAGAAGAAAAAAAAACAGTAAAAGAAATAAGATATCAACACATCGTATTTATAATATCTTCCACAATCACTGGAGAGATAGAATAAAATACCAACACATAATTTTGTATACTTTCAAAAGTAACGTATCTTAGTTATATAGTTCACTGATAGGTCGTATTTATAATCGGCATCTGTCATACTTAGGCTATCAAGTAATTATCTAAGTGCGACTGACTACCCTATAGGTATCCTGAACTGTGTACACGGCTCATTAGTCTCATCACGATCTCAGTGCATAACATGAGTGCGGGACGGACTACCAAATAGGCATCCTAGAAATACAGCTCACGAGCCTCATCGCACCCTAGTGCGGGACGGACGGCTAGATCAAGCCTCCTAAAACCGACTCAATGGCCTGTACATGTGGAATATCGACGCACTACCTCATGTAGTACTAAACTGAGCTCATCAACGATATCCACCTCATATAAATCTTTGTACCTCAGGCATGTCGTTGCACTATCCCATATAATACTAAGCTATGCTCATCAATGATAGTTACCTCATGTATAAACTGTGTATATCTGGTGTGTCGATGCACTATCCCATATAGTACTAAGTTGTGCTCATCAACGATATCCAACATGTATATGAACTATATCTAATTCAAATATGATCAAAGCAAAATTTATCATAATCCCCTTGGGATTCTTAAATGTATAACATAACATATTCATGACTATACGTATAACATCAAGCGGCTCAAAACTCCGCGAACGCACCTCAAAACGGCGCATCACAGCTCCACAAAACGAGCAGGAAAAACAGACATGATATCTGTTAGAAAAATAAGTATATCTTTCTCTAGGAAAACTATTTTTACAAATGGTTTTCTGTTTTGAAAACTAGATACACACATCTTTCAGATGACATAAGTTTGGTTCAGTTTGGAGTTTATTTGTTATCCCAAATCTTTGGTTAAACATTATATATGTGCAGCCGTTTTTCTACAGGATATATTATTAGTAAAAAGATCATATCTTTCTCTATACAAATGATTTTTAAGAATGGTTTTCTGTTTTAAAAACTAAATTCATACATCTTTCAGATGACATAAGTTTGGTTCAGTTTGGAGTTCATTTTCTATTTCGAAATCTTAGTTAAACATGATATAATTGTTATAGTTTTTTGCAGAAAATATTTATTTAGTACATCTCTTAAATTTCTCATATATAAATGAAATTATGAAAAATCCTAATGATCATGATCATGATACTATGATAAACAGTAAGAAAAAAATTACTAATCTAGCATTGGTTTATAATTTAACATCAAAAATTTAACTTTTATCACATCATGTTAAGATTCAAGCATGAAAACACATATTCAACAATATATTAAACATCTAACTAGTTATTTAACTATGGGGAAGGGTTTGGGTGAAGATAATCTTGCCTTAGATGTTGTTCTAAGCCTCTAAAATAACCAGTAACCAAAAAGAAGTGCAACCAAGCCGTTTTCCCCTTGCAACAAGTTGATGATCTCGCCCTCGTGTCGATATTTGCTTCACAAAGCTCTTAAAAGTCTCCACTTTAGGGCTAGGGATTTAGAGAGAGGAAGAGGGGCTGCTAGGGTTTGAAACTCTGATATAAGGATGTTAATTTTCGTGAAAATACATGTTTATATATATGCAAACCCAAAATAAACCCGTTTGACCCGAACCAGAAATCCTAATTTGACTAGGAGAATGACCTTCGGTATTTTGGCCATAACGTTTACGTACGACCTCGGAATGAGGTGATCTAAGACTTGTTGGAAAGATCTTGAAGATACCTACAACTTTTGTCTTTTAAGTTTTTCTAAATTATAAACACATCTATAAAAAATACAAAATCTCTCCGCTGGTCATAAATTTTCAGATTTATACATCGAGCATGAATTGTGCATTTCCTCTTATATATATACATATATACATTGAATTGATCTCAAACCAATTCCTAGCATACTCAAACATCATAATATATTATTTATAAATATATAACATATTTATTATTATTTATCACAAAATATTCAAATTTTTTTGGGGTTTTACACCCTTCTTATGAGGGCCCTGCTGCTGCTGCTGAGGTTCAGATAAAGGTCTTTTGTTCTTACCCTTATCCCCAATCTGTACTTTCTTGACCTTCCCTTCCTTATCCTTCTGGAACATAACAGTCTCTATCTCCTGTGATGTGGCTGCCTCAGCTACCTCTCGAACTGAATAGAACTTCCTCGAGATGAGGTATCGACGGAGATTAGGGTGAAGCTCTGCTAAGAACATCTGAGCCTGGCGCTCTCCTGTCTGCCACATGCTCATGAAGTGCAGCAACTCTATGAATCTGCTCTCAAAATCTGCTACTGACACGTCCCCCTGAGTCAACCAGGACAACTCAAGTTCCTTCCCAGTCTGTGCTGCAGAAGAAATGTACTGCCCATCAAAAAAGTATGTGAAGTTTTCCCAAGTGAGGGTCATCCTCTGCTCTGGAGTAAACTAGAGTTGGTACCATCTCCCGGCATCTCTCTTCAGACTGTATGATGCCAATCTCTGCTTCTGCACTGAGTCTATATTGAGTATATCTAGGACATTACTCACATCCTCCTTCTACTTATGGGCTACAAGTGGGTCTGATGAGCCCTGGAACTCCGGTGCTCTCATCTTCTGGTATCTCTCTACTATGCGGAGCCAAGCCTCTTGCTCCGTGGCTCTATCTGGGACTACTGGTGGAATAACTGTAGGTGCGACCTCTGGGGATCTCTCTCTGATAGGCACTGTCGGTATCCCTTACGGCTGAGCTAGTGGTGGTGGTGGGGTTGGTGGTACGATATGATTCGCCACAAGCTCCTTGATGGCTGTCATCCTGGCGATTAGAGGGGCCATGATGTCCACCAAGTACTGGCGGGCCTGCTGCGGCTCAGGTAGTGCTTGCTCCTATTCGGGTGGAGCCTGTTGTGACTCAGGAGGAGCCTGTTGAGGCTCTGCCTATGAAGTTCTCTGAGTGCGAGGTCTACCACGTCCTGCCATTCCTGATCATAAGGAACAAGAGTTCATGAGTCAAAATAGATATATATACATAACGTATCACAATACGATTTTCACAACATATAGTATTCACACAAATACTTTAAATTTACACAAAATAGTTGTCAAAAAAAATTCTCAAATTTTGAGATATACGCATATATCGTCCTCACTCATACTAGGAAATCCTCACCGGACTCTATACATGAATCCTAAGAAATTTTATGCTAGCTCTACGACTCGACACAGGATGATCCTAAGGATACTGGAACTAGGGCTCTGATACCAACAGTGATGCCCCTGGATTCACACAAGGCTACAATCCAAGGTAAAATCAAGAATGTCAAACCTGTCATGCACCACACCATGCAATAACATGCTTCACCATCATAATTACTATCTCTCTAGTAGAGTCAATAACAGGTGTAGGTACAAAAGCAAGTAAAAGATAATACAAGAGATAACTGATGAAATGATAGAGATCAAAATAATATTTCATCATCCAACATATAGAAATACAAAGTCAATATCTGAAATAAATAAACTGGAGTTCTCAACAAGTCTTAAATACAAAATGTCTGAGTAAAGAAAATAAGGCACACAGCCTTTACAACATCTAGAATAAAGTCCTCAAATGTCTAAACAAAGTCTACAGTGGAGCTTCAGAATAAAACATAGCTATAATAGACAGCTGAACACTAAAGTGCATTGCCATCAACCTACGACTCTCCGAGCACCTGGCTCGTTACCTCAAAGGGGGAGGGACAACGAGCGTCATAACGCTAGCGAGCAACATCACAACCAACCCCAAGGGAAAGGGCTCGTTGTATATGGAAAATACAGTTAATACATATAAATCTAAAATCATTGATCCTAACAAAAGAGGATTTTAGTATTTAGAAATTTACAACATGAGCACAGATACATCGAGCAAAATAATCCAAACAAGAAAACCCTCATGTATATACCTTGTATCTCAAATTGTAAATCCCTAAACACCAAACCCAAAATCTAATACAAGAACAATAATAAAGAGAAATACAACCTATCTCAGAACTTAAACACTGTGTCATGTCATAACCTACATAAGTGTCATGTCATAAACTCATGTAGAAAGTCATATTCGAGGTTAAGATAGGTGTCCAAAACATGAACTAGATATAGTAAATGCCCAACACATGGACTTGAATAATATAGTTTGCCCAACGCATGGACCAAATGGGTAAATATGTAACACGATGACTGAAATAGATTATAGTCCAACACGAGAACTGACCAAACTGTGAAAGTATCAATGAGATACGTGAAAAGATATACTTAAACGAATTTCACATGCGTCTTGGTGTACGATTCTAAACCAGTTTCCTCAGGTCATCTATCATGCATAGATATATAGTAAAACTGAAACTTAGTATCAGATAATCGAGGCAAATCCCTCGAACATACGGAATATACCACAAAAACCAACAGTACACAAAAACTGTGTGGCAGTCGATCACAGGGGCCACTCCGGTCGACCACACACAGAGAAGAAACTCACTGGGCTCAAAACTATGCGGCGGTCGACTGCAGAGGTCCATCCGGTCGACCGCGCATAGAGCAGAAACTTTACTTCTCAGCTAAATGTCCCGCGGTCGATCACCACGCCCACCGCGGTCGACCGCGCAGAGGGCAGACAGATTCTGCCCTTCTACGCGCCCAGCGGTTAACCGCCGCGTCCATCGCCATCGACCGCAAAATAGACAGAAGCCTAATTAGGGTTTCTGTCAACTTCGAAACAAATTGAAACATGATGATTTCTATGTTAACAAAAATCTAACATTTCTAATTTGTCATATGGTAGAAAGCAACGAATTTAAACGTGAAAAATCTCATCACCAAGATCCCAAACATATATAAACATGATTTAAATATTTTGAAAACAATAAAAACGGGATTTAACTCTTATTAAGACGTTTTTCGATCTAGATCTTTTAATAAAAATTCATTGGTGAGCTTTTAAAATATGAAATACTTGATTTTCGCATCATATGTCATAACGATCTATTACATATACATAAAATACGATTTAAGCTCAATAAAACTAGATTAAAACTCAAATGAAACATGAAAAACAAAGGGGATGAAGTTGGGCGAGATGTTACTCACCTCTGATTTGAACAAAGCTCCTGGATCTGCAGGAGAACGATTCCCTTCGCTGAATCACACCAAAAATCCTTTGTAAATCCTTTGAAACTCCTCCAAAATCACCAAAAATGAAAACTAGGGTTTGAGGGGAGCGAGGGGCTAGGGTTTCTGAGTTCTGATGAATGGAAGGCTCTCTCGAGTATAATAGTATATATACTAACCCCACAACCCGACCTGAAACCTGTTAAGACCCAAAACTCAGAAAACAAATCTGACTGTTGTGCGGTCGACCGCCACGCTCATCGTGGTCGACCACACAACAGGAATGAAAACTCTTTTGTGCCCGACTATTGTGCGGTCGACCACCGCGCCCGTCGTGGTCGACCGCACAACAAAAAAAAATATCTGTTGTGTTTGATAATCTACGTGTTGGTTTATCCACTTGATTTCTCTCATATAAAACACTTGTTTGACTCCCAAACACTTGTTATCACATTCATCTATGATATGCATAAATATTTATCACAAAAGAGTTATTTATCACTAATAATTCACATATATTCATTATAAAAATACGGGGTTCTACACTGTTTATAGACATTTTTGATCCGTTAATTGGTTTTAAAAACTTATCTTTTCAAGGGCTATAAATAGGTTAGAAGTTCAGAAATTTGCACAATTTATTCCTATCCATAAGCTTTAACATTTGTGCATTCTCAAGAGTTCTAAATTCAGATTTTTGCCTAAGTGTTGATAAAAAAGTGTTCTCTGAAATAGCCTTTGATATTTATCCTACATACCACTTATTTTAGACAATTTCCAGAGATTAAAATGTTCCTAAAGCTAGTGGTGCTCATCACTATACATTCAAGGCTTATAGAAATTGTGTTGTTGATTCAAGGAAAGTTCTCTCGTGTGTGAGAGTTATGATCTCTTGTTGAAGAGATTGTGTGCAATTTACATGGTATTACAATTTGGTTAGGTTTGCTTTTGATTTTGTAATAATTTTTCAAAATCATAGTGCAACTCTCAAGCAGAATTTGCTTGGGGACTGAATGTACACTGGGGAGGTGGAACCAGTATAAAAACTTATATTTGTGATTGTAAATTTATGTGCTTGTTTCTATCTTTCTTACAATTTATAATCTACTTTGCATACTTTTTAAAAGGAACACTATTCACCCCCATCTAGTGTTTTAGTGTGTATTAGATCAGATCCTACAAAGTAGTATCACTCTCCATCTGCTATGATATATCTATGATCTGTCCAAAACTCTCCACCTGTTGAGAATCAATAGGCTCCATCATCGAAGCCTCATCAAAAGTGACACTACCAGACCAACTATCCAATGGAGTTTTACCTCCCATTATAGCATACTACAACCTGTAAATATGATGACTCGAATATGTCAAAGCCTCAGCCCAGAACCTATTTTGCAAACTTCTACTTGACAACAAACACCGATCCTCCTCCAGCAAGGAACAACTCATCAAATTTGCTACCTCATCTCGTTGCCCTAAAGTTTCCCTTCCATCAAAGTGTCTCAAAAATACCCTGAGCACGGCACAAATATAGAAACAGTTCCTTCTTGTACTTCCTAACAAAATTAGAATGGAGTACTTTGCCTTTTTTTGTCTGTCTTAGTCTCTATACACTTCTTCCATCAGTTGAAGACTACTAGGACTTTACTCAAACGAGACTTGGTTGCAACCCAAACATGCCTAGAATAGTCATCAACAAAGAAAACCATATATCTATTATCTCCTAATGATGCCTCCTTAGAAGCTCCCCTATGAACGCGTGGGGGCCACACCCAACCCACGTGAGACAAACCCACGTGAATGTCTTGGAGGACTTCCAGCAGATGGATGGGTTCGGGTTTGTTTTTTAGCCCTATTCTTCTCCTATATACACCCATGTTCTTCTAAGGTTTTGATTCAATAGATGATTAGTTGGCTATTTAGAGGATAAAAAGAGGGTTTAGGCGGGGGCTAGAAGAGATCTAGATTTGAGATCTTGAGGAGAGAAAAAGAGAGCTTGGAGGGATTTTACAAGAGAGAGGTCAATTTCTTTTGGGTAAAAATCATAGTTTTATCTTTGAGACGAGCTTGTGGATTGTACAAGTCGTCGGTGTTCTCCTTGTAGTGGAATCTCCCCTCACCCCTTTCGTGGACGTAGGTAAGTTTTCCGAACCATATAAATCTTGTGTCTTTACTATTTTCTGGGTGTTGGTTATTGCTTGTAGTTTCCCTCGAAAAGTCATTCCTAGAACTGATGAGAGGTAGAGTGTATATTTTATTTTGTCGAGAAATTTTACTTTCTACTCTTGTTTCCTTTGTGAAACAGGAATATAGAGGTTGGCTTGAGCTTTTGTGAAAGTAAAAGCCATGGCTTTCTCTCGGGTTATTTCATTTCCGGTGTGAGGGGGTGACTCTACGCCCAACAATTGGTATCAGAGCCCTGTTATTCAAATTGGAGGTGGTAAAATTTCTGATTTGATGTGGTGCTTGATTATTGTGTGGTGAACACAAGGTATTTGTTAGAATTCCTGAGAGAAGTGAATTTATTAATACAAGTGAAAAATGGCGTCAACAAATAAAACGGGTAAAGTTAGAAAGTACGAGATCGAAAAGCTCAATGGGAAGAATGATTTTTCCTATTGGAGGATGCAGATGAAAAACTCGTTGATTTCATAGAAATTGCACAAGGCTTTGGTTGGAAAAGAAAAGAAGCATAAGGATATGTCTGATGAGGATTAGGAGGAGCTGGATCTGGAAGCACGGACGTCGACTATCTTTTGCCTTAAAAGGGATGTAGCTTTCTTGGTAGATGGAGAGGAAACGGCTGCGGGCGTATGGTCGAAGTTAGAAAGCACATTCATGACGAAGAGTCGAATGAACCAAATCTATTTTAATTCCAAATTATATACTTGCAAGATGGAGGGGGGCTCATCAATCCGAGAATATATCAACAAGTTTGATAGGATTACATCAGACTTAAAGGACATAGACATGATAGTTGAAGATGAGGATCAAGCACTTCTATTATTTCTATCTCTGTCGAAGTCTTATGAGAACCTGATGCAAACACTGATACTTGTAGGAGACAATTTGACGATGGATGAGACTAGAATGGTTCTTCTAGTGGATGATCTTCGAAAGATTACAACTAGTAACATGACTTCTGGTGGTAGAAAAGAACAAGTACAGGGATTGTTTGCTAGAGGAAGGAGCAAAGAGTGAGAAAAAGGCAAGGGAGGAAAATCTAGATCTAAATCAAGACCTCTTGCGGGAAGAGCATGTTTCAAATGTGGTGAAGTTGGGCATTTTAAGGTCGACTGTCCAAATAAGAGAGTAGGTGGGAAGAACAACAATAATAAGACTGAGAGGAGAGAAAACAAGGAAGAAACGATCTATGTTTCAGAGAAAGGGAGCAGGAAGGAATGCTATGTCATCACGGGTTGCGAGGATATCTCCAGGAAGTGGATTCTTGATTTAGGTTGCTCTTATCACATGTACCCAAATAGAAAGTGGTTTACTACCTACAGAAGCATTAATGATGGAACCGTATTAATGGGGAATAATCATGCTTGTAAAATAGTGGGGCTAGGTAATATCAAGATTAAGATGCATGATGGAGTGGTTCGGACCTTGATGGTTGTGAGGCACGTTCCTGACTTACGGAAGAATGTTATCTCAGGGGTGCATTAGACTCCGGTGGTTGTAAGATAATTATAGAGAATGTAGTGAAGAAGGTTGTTCGGGGTTCCCTAGTAGTGATGAAAGGTGTTCATCATGGTAATTTATACACTCTCACAGGTACAACGGTGACGGGAGATGCATCGGTTGGAACTGAAGGAAGTGGTGGAGACCCATGTGAGCATACATAGTTATGGCATAGGTGGCTTGGGCACATGTCAGAGAAGGGTTTAGTTCTGTTTGGTAAGGAGGGTTTGTTGAAGAATCTCAAGAAACCTTGCATGGATTTTTACGAGGATTGTGTGTACGGAAAGGCGCATAGGGTCTAGTTTCTGAGTAGCAAGTCTAAGAGCAGGACGATACTAGATTATGTGCACACGGATATTTGGGGTCCGGCTCAAAAAACTTCCAAAGGGGGTTCCAGATATTTTATCTCATTCATAGATGATTATTCGAGGTATGCTTGGATTTATTTTCTAAAGCATAAGAATGAGGTGTTCGAGACATTTAAAAGTGGAAGGTAATGGTTGAGAACATGATAGGGAAGAAATTAAAGACACTAAGATCTGACAACAGTATAGAATACACAGATGGTGCCTTCAAGAAGTTCTGTGATCATGAGGGAATTGTTCGACACTGGACAGTCAGGTCAACATCACAACAGAACAGGTCGCGAAGAGACTGAACCGAACATTGTAGGACAAAGCAATGAGTATGCGATATTATGCTGGATTGGGCAAGGGATGATGAGCAGAAGTGGTGGCTACAACTTGTTATATTGTGAACCGTTCTCCACATTCTATATTAGATGGTGATACACCCTATAGGGTGTGGTCAGGGGAGCATGCGGATTATGAGAGGCTTAGAATTTTTGGATGTACCGCCTATTATCACGTCAACGAGGGAAAGCTTGACGTGAGGGCCAAGAAGGCTATATTCTTGGGGTATGCAAAGGGTGTAAAAGATTACTATCTTTGGTGTACAGAAGATTTAAAGTTCGTGATCAGCAAGGATATTATATTTTTGATGAGAAATCCATGATTGCTAAGGCGCCCAAGGATGATGGTGTTGGGACTATTGGGACTTCAAAGTCCCAGGTTATTAAGATTGAACCTAAAGACCAACCAGGTTCTAATAATGTTTAAGTGAGAAATCAGGTAGATGATGAGTTTGAGCAGGAGGAGGTTTAGCAGGAGAATACACAAGCACTACAACAATAGCAGCTTAGGGATAGTTTGGCTTCAACTAGGCCAAGACGAGCATACAAACAGGTACTGAAGCTGGGGTCTAATCAACCCCTGAAGCACTATGGGCAGGTTAATTTGGTGGAATACGTACTCTCGGTAGAGGAAGATGAGCCGGTCTTCTTTAAGGAAGCTATTCAGGACAAGGATAGTGAGAGTTGGTTGGCTACGATGGAGGAGGAGATGGAAACTCTTCGGAAGAACCAAACATAGGAGGTGGTCCCATTGCCTGTAGGAAGAAAGGCTGCTAGTTGTAAGTGGGTGTATAAGAGAAAGGAAGATCCTTAAGATCTTAGTGGTACAAGGTACAAGGCGAGGCTGGTGGCTAAAGGGTTTGCACAAAGAGAGGTGTGGATTACAATGAGATATTTTCTCCGGTGGTGAAACACACTTCTATTCGGGTGCTATTGAGTATTGTTGCTCATGGTGATTTTGAGCTAGAACAACTCGATATAAAGACGACCTTCTTACACGGAGACTTGGATGAAGAGATCTACATGCATCAACCTGAGGGCTACAATGTTGAGGATAAGGAGAAGCATGTGTGTCGCTTGAGGAAGTCACTCTATGGACTGAAGCAATCTCCTCGGTAGTGGTACAATCGATTTGACTCCTTCATGCTAAAGCATGGGTTTTCAGAAGCGATTATGATTATTGTGTTTATATACGGAAGCTTCGTGGAGGTGATTATATATATCTCCTTTTATATGTGAATGACATGCTTATTGCTTCTAAGAGCAGGGTGGAGATAGAAAAGCTGAAATCTTAACTTGATAAAGAGTTCGAGATGAAGGACATAGGCGCTACAAGGAAAATACTGGGTATGAAGATTAGAAGAGGGCGGGTGAATCAACGATTATTCTTGAGTCAGAAGGGCTACATAGAGCGGGTGATCGTGAGGTTTGGGATGCAAAATTCAAAGTCGATGGTGATTCCATTGGCTCCACATTTTAGGCTTTTAGGTAAACAATCTCCCACTACAACGAAAGATAAGACACACATGGAGCGTGTTCCTTATGCTAGAGCAGTTGGTAGTTTGATGTACGCCATAGTGTGTACACGCCCAGATATTTCACAGGCAGTTAGTGTGGTCAGCAGGTTCATGGCGAATCCGGGAAAAACCCATTGGGAAGTGGTGAAATGGGTCCTGAGGTACTTGAAAGGTACCAAGGATACAGGTCTGTGTTTTGATGGAGATACGTGTCATATTGATGGGTTTGTTGACTCTGATTATGCGGACGATCTAGATAGACGGCGATCTACTACTGATTATATATTCAGGATATATGAAGCTCTAGTTAGTTGGCGATCGATGTTGCAGGTTACAGTGATATTTTCTACTACAGAGGCCGGGTACATGGCTATGGCGGAGGGAGTAAAGGAAGCATTATGGTTGTGCGGTCTTTCAGATGATTTGGGGATTGAGCAGGAGAACATGAACTTGTGGTGCGATAGTCAGAGTGCGATTTACTTAGCGAAAAATCAAGTTCATCATGCTCGTACTAAGCATATCGATGTCAGGTATCATTTTGTACGGGATGTCATAGAGGAAGGTGATATTTCTATCATGAAGGTGCATACGAATGAGAATCCCGTGGACATGTTAACTAAGGTGGTCTCAGGTAGCAAGTTTAAGAATTGCTTGGACTTGCTTCATATCATCCCGTATTGATTTGCCCGAGAGGGCATGGCCCTTCGTGGTGGTGATGGGGTGAGGTGGAGACTATGATGGAGAATTGTAGAACTACGGTTAGCTTGATCCCGGTGGAGAGTACGTAGGCAGCCGTAGTATAGTGGCGTGGCTGGTTTGGCCTAGTTTGGTGTTTCAGATCTCTCTAGTGATGTTCGCGGTATTCTTCTGGTGTTCGTCAAAAATTTAAGGTTTATCAAATGATGTACGAGTTGGAGAATTGTGAACGCGTGGGGGCCACACCCAACCCACGTGAGACAAACCCACATGAATGTCTCGGAGGACTTCCAACATATGGATGGGTTCTGGTTTGTTTTTTTGTCCCTGTTCTTCCCCTATATATACCCACATTCTTCTAGGGTTTTCATTCAACAGATGATTAATCGGCTGTTTAGAGGAGAAAAAGAGGGTTTACACGGTGGCGAAAAGAGATCTAGATCTAAGATCTTGAGGAGAGAAAAAGAGAGAGCTTGAAGGGATTTTACAAGAGAGAGGTCAATTTTTTAGGTAAAAATCATAGCTTTATCTTTGAGATGAGCTTGTGGATTGTACAAGTCGTTGGTGTTCTCCTTATAGTGGAATCCTCCTCACCCCTCCCATGGACATAAGCAAGTTTACCGAACCACGTAAATCTCGTATCTTTACTATTTTCTTGCTATTGGCTATTGCTTGTAGGTTTCCTCAACAAGTTAATCCTAGAACTGATGAGAAGAAGAGTGTATATTTTACTTTGTTAAGATATTTCACTTTCTATTCTTGTTTTCTTTGTAAAACAGGAATATAGAGGTTGGCTTGAGCTTTTGTGAAAGTAAAAGTCATGGCTTTCTCTCAGTTTATATGCTTTCGCAACGTGAGGGCATGACTCTGCGCCCAACACCCCCAAATGCCCATGTGAACACCATCTAGAAGGCCCTTAGCTTGATGAATAGAGGTGCCAAACTTTATCTCGGTCTTCTTGCTCACATTAAAATGTTCACTGGACTTCAAACTGCAGATCAATGCACTTTTTTCCAAATCAATACTAGAATAGCCCGACCTCAAATGCCCCAGTCTAGTCGAATCAATAGAAGTCGCCAGCTCTTCAACTGTCACTGTACTTCTAGTCAAATAGTACAAGTTACTCCTCTTGACGTCCTTCATCACAATACGAGATCCTCTCACAATCTCGAGAACCATGTCCTCAATACGAACTTTCAGACCCTCTCCAGCTAAAGCTCTAATCGAGATCATGTTCATCCTCAAGGAAGGAACATATCTTATACCATGTAACTCTCTAACTATCCCATCATACATTTTGATACAAAATTTACCTATCCTAAGGATCTGGCATGCACGATTATCACCCATGTACACCACATTACTATCCAGCTTCTCAAAACTAGAGAACACTTCTCTTTTAGGACACACATGATAGGTTGCACCACTATCCAACATCTACTAGGATTCCTCCGAATAGCAACCTATAGGATTGATAGAGAGCGGAAAAACCGATTCGATGATGTTTGCTTCTGATAATGGTTGTTTCCCTTTTTCCTTTTGCTTGTTCTTCATCCATTCGCCGAGCTTTAGACAATCTTTCTTCCAATGATCATTCTCTTTACACCAAGCACACTGATCTTTGTCACTGTAGGATGCCCTACTCTAGACTGCGACTTCCAACTCTTCCGATTTGGATATTTCCCTCTTGTAGTCAATGCCTCTGCTATTGTGTCATTTGAAGACTCATTGTCTTTCTTCCTTAGCTGATAATTTACAACAGCAGTGGTAACCTCACTATATGAAAGGGACGTCTTCGCATTGATTAGGGTAAGAACGAAGGTCTCATATTCCTCATCTGATAAGGAACTCAACAACAACAATGTCTTGTCCTCATCCTCGATCATAACATCCACTTTCACCAAATCTGCAAGAAGGTTCGTGTAGTTGTTCATGTGATCACCAATTGAGATTCCCTTCTTCAACTAGAAACGGTAAAGTCTCCTCTTCAAATGCAAGAGATTTTCAACACTCTTTGTCAAATACTTGCTTTCAAAAATCTCCCAAATCTTCTTTGCAAAATTCTCATTGATCATATCATATTTTAGATCCAAACAAGACCTAATGACGCCACACGCCATCCGATTCATCTTTTTCCAAACCTTTTTTAATATCATCCAGTTTGCCATCTAATTTCAAAGTATCCTCGAAATTTTACGCGTTCAGCTCATCCAAAATCTCACATCTCCATAAATCAAAGTTTTTTATGCCATTAAACTTCTCCGCATCTATCTTTGTAGAGTGGATATTTAAATTTTCAATGGTCTTTACACCAGAAATACCACTCTCAACACCCGATGCATCTTCTTTCCCAGCCATCTTCCTAAAAAAACTAACAAACTAATGCGGAACAAACTGAAGAATAGATCCAAACTGATAAAAGTTAGATTTTTTTACCAAAAAGATCCCACATTTATCTCCAATTAAAACCCTAGAAGAGCTTCTAAAGCGATCTACTCCTCTACCAAACCCCAAGCGTAGCCCGAAGCTCTGATACCACTTATTGTGCGGCGGCATAGCGGACTCTACAAAGTTGCTGAGAGAGAAGGTACACACAGAATCAAATAAAAAATAACAGCACAAACTCAAAACAGGAAATTTACGTGGTTTGACAAGTTGCCTACGTTCACAGGGAAAGAAGTGGAGGGGTTTCCACTATTATAGAGAGAGAACACAAAATAGAGATTACTGTTTCCGGTAAAAGTTGCTGTTTTCATTACTTTGATATCTGTTACAACTTCGATCGTTACAACAGTATAAAATGAAAACAAAGGGGTTACAACTTAAACAAAAATAAACACGAGAGCCCGGTTTGGTACGGTCTCGCTTGCGTGGGTTGTTGGCCTGTGACGGGGATGTCGATATCCGTGGACCGCCGACTCTTCAAGATCCTTTCCGGGACAATCCGGCAGAGCTTCGTCTATCCGCGTGGGATATAGAAGCAGAACTTCGTCGATCCGCGTGAGATCTAGAAGTGATAAGCGTATATCTCGGCTAAAACGAGATAATAGCTCTTCTTAGTGTCACCGCTAAGGAGCAACACTAAGGAAAGGGAGGGGTGAATGAAGGAGACTGTTGATGAAGATCTCTTGCTCCTCGATCCGGCAGGGCTTCGCCGCTCTCTTGAAAACTCTGACTCCTCGCTCCGGCAGGGCTTCGCCGCTTCACACAAGAGGAATCCTTGGCTAAGATAATTCAGCCTTGAATTCGGAGCCTAGAGAATGGAGGCTAAGGGCCTCTATTTATAGGCAAATGAGAGGGGGTAGGGGGGCTGCCTTGAGGACACCCCCTAGGGGGTGTCTCGGCTCTTGGCCGAGACACCCCTAGGGTGTCTTGGCTTTGCCAAGACACCCCTCGGGTGTCTCGGGCCTGCCAAGGCCCATTTGGGTGTCTCAACGCAGTCCGAGGCTGTGCCGTTGTTCCGCCGTTGTCCCGCCGTTGACTCGCCGTTGACTTTTCGTCCGAACTCGGATTTGAGTGATTTCGGATGCGTTGGAATCGTGACGGCGAGCTCTGTAGGCCCCGATGGTTGGATTATCAGTGGGGTGATCGGGGCATGGCGGGCGTTGGCCTAATTGCGGTGGTCGCGGGGTTTTCGGTCAATCCGTATCCCCGAGATTCTGCCATTCTGTCGGCTTACGTAATCCGTCGGTTTGCTTCATCCGCTCACCGGCGTCATTTGAGCTCTTGTGAACTGGGTAGCGTCGTTCGATCGTCGATCGTTAACACCGAGCTGTGAGTGGGGACCTATCGGCAATTTTCGATGCCTACAATTACAAATCACTCACAAACCCTCAAATTAATCTCTCAAACAAAGCTCTCAACTCTCACCAATTTGCTGTCACAAGAAAGCTCAAAATCACCCCTTATCCCACTCAATTCAGAACAAATTCTGATCAATACAAAACCCTATGATCGTGTTTCAATATATATTAAAATACAAACCAAATCAGAACAAGAAATGAAGCTCAGGCTCAAACCTGATAGGTGGTCGACCGCCAAAATCGTCGCGGTCGACCGACCAGAAAGACATAAACCAAAAATCGATTACAGGGTTTGGCAGTCGACCGTGGCGGTCGACCGGCCAGAGTGCAGAAACACACCATGTACTCATGCATGTTTCCGGTCGACCGCCGAAGTCATCGCGGTCGACCGTACGGCCTCCAAAATGTTCCCTTTGTCAATTTGCCTGAACTTCATCGCCGTCTTTCCCGTTTCTACAATCTAATCCAATTGGATATATTTATTAAGTTCGTTAATAAGGTAAATTTCAATGTACCCTCAAGCTTGAGCATTAGAGAGTAAACTCACTAAATTTTGAGCATTAGATAATAAACCCTAAAAAAGCTTGAAATTCTCACTAAACTCACTAAATTTTGAAAATTTCA
>BQKN01055842.1:0-13019 GCA_022839385.1 Asparagus kiusianus
CCATTGTTATGGGAATAGGCTACCCAGCAACGTGTATTAGACGTTGGCTTATCCCTACTTAGGCTTCGGGATAAAGGTCCCCAGAGTCAAGCTCTGGTATCTTTTTCTACGGATAAAGACCAAACCGGCGACGCGCGTTAGGCGTCGGCATATTCTTTCTTAGGATTCAGGATAAAATTCTCCATGCGTGTGAGGCATGGATTTCGATGTTATTAATAACCACCTGCCACAATGTTGAATATGTGGACGAGTGTTCTTTTCAACGGCTAAGAACTAACCGGCCGGGCGTGTTAGACGCGGACTTATCCTTGCTTAGGTTTCAGGATAAAATACCCCAGAATCGAACTCTGGTGTCTTCTTCTTCGGAGAAAGACTAAACCGGCAGCGCGTGTTAGGCGTAGTCTTATCCCTGCTTAGGTTTCGGGATAAAATACCTAGGATGAATCCTAAATTGATAAACTTTGGAAAAAGAATTGGTGTGGGAAAGGAAGAATTTTATATTCTATTCCCCGAGCAAGGAAGGAAGAATTTTATATTCTATTCCTTGATTCTGGAAAGGAAGAATTTTATATTCTATTTCCAGCGCAAGAAGGAAACTAGAAGTGGGATCTCCACTCCGAGAATCCGAAAGATCTAGATAAACTTACCTTTTATAGGATTGGTTATCTGATCAGGAGTGAAATTTCAACTTCGGTTATAACCATGAGAAGGTTTAACCAAAGAGGAAAGGAAGGGAGTTCTTTCGTTTATCGAAAGGGGACTCCGAACTGAAAGTGGACCTCTTGTTCATGGAAAGAATCAAGGGGGCCAGAAGAATATTTTTGGTGGACTCACTGTCAATTTGAATTGATCAGTGAGGGGTTTTGGAAAATGAATTTGGGTTATCCTCTAGAATATTAAGCATAATATTCTTCAAGGAACTTCCCGACAAATGAGTTGTCCTGAATGTACTAGGGATAGTACTTTTTTAAAAACTTCCCATTTATTGGCATTAATTGCCTGACACCCTCTAAAGAAATTAAGCGATAAGCGCCATTTGAATAGACTGTGTCTATTACAAACGGTCCTTCCCACTTAGGTTCGAATTTACCTTTCTTCTTGGAGGTGAGGATTATTGGTCGACGAGCAGCGAGGACCAGATCTCCTTCCTTGAAGCTTCTTTGGCGGACCCTTTTGTCAAAAGCCCTGGATATTCTAGCCTGGTAGAACTCAATGTGTTGTTGAGCTTCCAAGCGCTTTTCATCCAACCTCTCGAGTTCTTCGAGACGTTTTTGATGCTGCTCTTCGGTCGTCATCTCCGTTGCGAGAGCGATCCGAAGGGAGGGAATTTGAATCTCCAACGGTAGCACTGCTTCACATCCGTACACCAACGAATACGGGGTGGCTCCCGTAGGTGTACGTATGGTGGTGCGATAAGCCCAAAGCGCTTCGCCGAGTTTATCGTCCTAATCTTGCTTGTTGGTCTTCACGAGTTTTGACAAGATCTTGATGATCGTTTTGTTAAAAGCCTCAGCTAATCCATTAGCAGCAGGATAATAAGCCGTTGACGAAACATCTTGAATCTTGAATTTGTCACAGAACCTGATGAAGGCGTTGCTTATGAATTGCGGACCGTTGTCATGAACGATCCGCCTCGGCACGCCGTGTCGGTATATGACATGATGCTTGATGAAGTTGATGACGTTGTTCGTCTTCACTTCTTTAAGCGGAATTGCTTCGACCCACTTTGAAAAGTCGTCGGTGATAGCGAGAATAAACCGATCGCCTTTGACTGAAGGGGGAAAAATAGGGCCGACAATGTCCATACCCCATGTCTCGAATGGCCAGGATGTGGTTGACGTGTGTAACCGCTCCGGTGGTTGGTGCATATAATTCGCATGCAATTGACAGGCATGACATTCTCGGGCGTACTCGATCGCGTCACGAACCATTGTTGGCCAAAAGTATCCCATTCTTCTGATTCGATCGTAGAGTTTGGGACCAGGCTGATGCGCACCGCATTCTCCTTCGTGTGCTTCCTTAAGAACTTCTTTTGCTTCTTCGTTCGAAAGGCATCGGAGAAGCAAATCATCATACCCCCGGCGATATAACGTACGGGTCTCGGTATTGTAAAAGAACCATGGTGCTCTTCGACGAATAGATTCTTTTTCTTTTACATCCTCTAGTAAAATGTCATATTGGACGTAGTCAATGATGGGAAAGCGCCAATCTCGGGACTCAGACCCGATTTGGGTTGAGTTCACCTCTTTGGCGTTTACGTTTCTATCATCCTCCTCTTCGATATCCATATCGTATATGGGTATACAGAGTTGGTGTGATCTTACTGTGACTAGCAGTTCAGCTTCGGGCGGTTGCGCGAGTGATACTGCTAGTGCTGCCAGTGCATCCGCATAAGTGTTCTGGAGACGAGGGATGTATTCAATATAAAATTCTTCAAAAGAATCCGCTATTCTGACAGCCTCCTGGTGGTATGGAATCAGATCTGGGTTCCTGACTTCATACTCTCCACGAACTTGGTTGACGATTAGCTGAGAATCCCCGAAAGCTTCGAGATATTCGACCCCCAGCTCCTTGGCGAAACTAAGTCCAATGAGGAGCGCGTTGTACTCGGCTGCGTTATTGGAACATGGATTCGTCAGTGAATAAGCCCGAGGCATCACGTGCTTTCCCGGGGAAACTAAGACAACTCTAACTCCGGAGGAGACTCTAGAACATCCAGGGGTTATCACCTTATTAACTGCTCTCGAAGCACCATCAAAGTATAATTGCCATACTTGTTGGTGTGATGTGGTATTAACCTCGTGGGTTTCATCCAGCAAGTCATCATATACTTCAACCGTATCTGTTGTCGGGCTTGCCACCAAAAGATCACAAATTGCTTGTCCTTTGACTGACTTCTGCTGTTTGAAGTGCAAATCATACTGGGACAAGAGAAGGGCCCACTTTGCTAACCGCCAATTCATCGAACCCGGTTGAGTCATGAATACCCGTACCGGATTAACGTTAGCAATGACGTAAATCGTCTGGCCGATCAAGTAATATCGCATCTTCTGTACTGCGAATACCAATGCGAGACATTCTTTCTCGATCATCGGATATCGAGATTCGGCGCCTATCAATGTCCGACTTAGATAATAGACTGCCTGTTCGTGACCATTATCATCGTCTTGTGCTAGTAAAGCACTTATCGAGTGGTTCATCGCCTTGATATAAATCAAGAACGGTTTACCTGATTTTGGTGCAACAAGAACAGGGGGATTCATCAGATATACCTTGATATCTTCGAATGCTTTTTGGCAAGCATCGTCCCAAATAAATGACACGCCCTTCTTGTTTAGCTTAGAAAATGGTTGGCACTTCCCAGAAAGATTTGAGATGAACCTCCGGATGTAAGCTAAACGCCCTTGCAATCCTCTGAGCTCTCTTAGATTCCTCGGGGTTGCAATTCATGTATTGCCTTCACCTTGTCTGGGTCGATGTGTATACCCTTAGTGGTGACGACGAATCCAAGAAATTTTTCGCTGGACATTCCGAGGAAGGATTTTGTGGGATTCATCTTCAATTGATGACTCCGCATGAGATCAAACATCATTCTCAAGTCCTTGATGTGATCTTCTTTGTTGCGGCTCTTTACCACTAAATCATCAACGTAGCATTCAACCGTTTTCCTGAGATGTTTCTGGAAAATTTTAGTCATCGCTCGTTGGTATGTGGCACCTGCGTTCTTCAGACCGAAAGGCATCACCGTATAGCAGAAGATACCGAGGGGTGTTCTGAACGCTGTATGCTTCTCATCATCTGGGTGCATCTTGATTTGGTTATACCCCGAAAAGCCGTCCATGAAGGACATTCTCTCGAATCCGCATGTATTATCGATAATGACATCCGTGATCGGGAGAGGAAAATCGTCTTTTGGACATGCTTCATTCAGATTCCTGAAATCGATGCAAATCCTGATCTTGCCATTTTTCTTCATAACGGGAACGATGTTAGCTAACCAGTCTGGATGTTGTTCTTCTCGGATAAATCCTGAGTCGATCAACTTCTTAACCTCTGCCTCGATGGCTTCCATAATCTGCGGACGAAACCGTCTTTGCTGTTGTTTGACAGGTTTGGCATCCGGCTTGATGTCGAGGCGGTGCATTGCCACATTGGGGTCGAGTCCTGGCATGTCTTCGTAGTTCCAGGCGAAGACATCAATGTATTCCCTGATCAAGGCAATTAATTCCTCCTTCTCATCTGGGGGAAGACTACCGCTGATGAATATGGGTTTTGAATTGGCCTCCTCACCCATATTAATTTGGACTACTCCGTCTTCGGTGGGTGGTTCTCTCTGTTCGAACCTATCACCATATTGCATGTTTAGGTGATGAACCCATGGGTCTTCCCATGTTGGCATCTGCTCATCGTCTTCCATCGTAGATGGATCAGCTGTAGTCATGTTCGACATTAAGGTCTTGAACATTTCTCCCAAACTTACATCGGAGTCCCATCCTGTGGAATCTGCCGAGCACCCATCCTTGGCTTTGTTAGCAATTTGATCGATAATTTGCCAACCACATTCATCATCAGACGAGGAAACATAGCCTAAGCCTCTCTTGTGACGGTAATAATCCTCCGGTTTCCCTTTTGGTACATATGCCGCTTTGACTGGGATACGAGAGCCTCGATCGAAGTATAAACCTTCTCCGAGTGTGAAGTTGTACCCTTGTTTTTCCATGAGCGTGCATGCTTCCGGGCTATACTTAGATAAATGCAGACCAGATTTGTCATCATCTTCATCTTCTCTTAGGAAATGATCTGGCAACGGAAAATTCTCTCCTTTACCATAAATCACTTCTTTTTGTCCCCTTATCTTGGCAGGAACAATCTGGGTTGTTCCGAAAGAATGCTGGAGGCGTTTCTTCGTTACATAAGATGATCGGAGCGGCATACATAAATCAGGATTATCGTATAATCCCTTTATCGCATCATCAAGAGACAAGGAGTACTCTAAATCATGATTTATTCCAATATCGGCAAGTTTCCAGTTACAACCGTCATCTGACGATTGTTCATCATCGAGATTGATTACAAAGGGTACAATGTCATTTAAAACAAAACCGCCATTGTAATCGAATCCGGCCTCGGAGTCAGCTTCTTCTCCGCTGTCCGTGCCTTGGACCGATGATTCCGTATCGGATTCGTTACCATAAAGGAGAGAATCGGTAAAGTAATTCTCATACCCTTTGAATGGTTGCTTATTCGCGACCACCGTCCTAACCCTTCCATCAGTGTCGACATATTTCGGACACTGATGTAAGGTGGAGGGAACTATAACATTACTATGGATCCAAGGCCGACCCAATAGTAAATT
This sequence comes from Asparagus kiusianus, assembly GCA_022839385.1. NCBI lineage: Eukaryota > Viridiplantae > Streptophyta > Magnoliopsida > Asparagales > Asparagaceae > Asparagus > Asparagus kiusianus. The sequence goes on from BQKN01055842.1 coordinate 5,357, forward strand.
ATAGGATGTCTCAGCATCAATCACGTAGCATGTGACCTCCGTCTTTAGATCACCCATTTGGCACTTTATCCGGATCTTACCCAAAGGCCTTGACCCGCTGGTGTTGAATCCGTAAATGATCGTGCCTGTAGATGCCAACTTGCTGACTGGAATGCCAAGGCTATGCATCAGGCGAAGCGGCATAATACTCACAGCGGAACCCGGATCTACTTGGATTCGGTTGACTTCGCTGGAGCCAATGTACCCGACGAAGTACAGGGGCCGATCATGGTTTGAATTCTTCGTCTGCATGTCTTCTTTGGTGAAGGTGATGCAGGGAATGTTCTTAGCTGCCACATTACACTGTTGGGCTAACAGTTCTAACTCTTCAGGCGCCAGCTTGATCCGAGTGAGGAATGCTTCCGAATCGGCCAAGGCTTCTTGCAAGGCTTCTCTTGTCTCCTTAGATAGTCGCAGCAACTCATATAGCGTTATCCGCGCTGGAATGTTAGCCAGCTGAGCCATGATGTCGAAGACGCGCGGATTTTTTGAACTCTCCGGTTTATCTTTTCCAATCGGACGATTGAAACGAGACTGCTTCGGATTCTGTACCTCCTCGGGCCTCTTTTCTTTTTGTTTATCTACCGGCTGTCGTCGAGCATCTTCAGCCGGTTTAGGAACCGTAATCACCCCCAGCTCTGTGAGAGTCTTGGCTGGTCCCCGTTTTGTCACCCCCTGCTCAGCTAATTGATCGCCAGGAGATGTTCCACTCCGGGTCGCAAAGACCTCCTGTTCTTTGTCGGAAAGTGGGAAAGCGGGGATTCTTTCGTCATCTTCTCCTGGGATGGCAGAGACTCCATAGCAAGACTTCCCTTTCCCCTTTGAGTTCTTCTTGGATGATGATCCGGCCCATTGTTCATCTTCAATCAGGTCGGGGTGCACCCAGAGAATTTCACCGTTTGGGGCTGTGTGTGGCACAAGTCCCTTTTGGCGTTGTCCGTGCGGGTCGTCATTCACCATCTTCATCCCGACTTTGGTGACGCGCTTTGGCTCGAACCAAGTTGTAGGCACCGATCCAAAACTGATTGACACCGTGTTTGCTCCCACATTCTTTGCAGGCTTTGGGGTTATGACTCCTACGTCGATCAATGCCTGGATCTTGTCCTTGAGGTGGTAGCAAGACTTCGTTGGGTGGTGGACCGCTCTGTGGTACGCGCAGTACTTCGGGTCCGTCACCTTAGTGGCTCCTTCGTGATCTACGATCGCCGGCAGCTGGATTTTATTGTTCTCCAACAGGTACTTGAAGATGCCGGGAACTTCATCATCATTGAAGGAGTAGACTTTGGGAAACCTCGGCTCCGAAGACTTTTGCTTCTGAGACCATTGCTGCCAATGCGGCTGCGATTGTTGTGGCGCTCGTTACTACTGCTGTTGCTGAGGTTGCAATTGAAAAGTTTGGTTAGCATCAACGGCATTGGCATGAGCTTTACCTTTCCCTTTTTGGTTAAAGTTCTGCTTCGGAGGATTTGCTGCCGGTTGGCCTCTCTCCGCCTTCTTTCTCCTGAGGAATCGCTCAGCTTGCTCTCCTCGAACCTTCAAATCCTTCCAGGTCTTGGATGGTGCTGTACCCATTGCTTCCAACACATCCAGCGAAAGGTTGTTGTGGCAGGTCTGGAGGATGAATTCTTCAGTGATCGGGTCCTGGCAATTCATCGCCTTGTTCCGGAACCTTTTGACGAAGGTGTCGACTAACTTCCCGTCTTTTTGCTTCTCATCGAGTAACGATCCGATAGAGATCTCGGTATCGTCATCGAAGAAATTCGTAAGGAATTTAGTCTCCATGTCGTCCCAGCTGTTTATGCTTCCTGGCTTGAGGTGACGATACCAATCGAAGGCGGCTCCGCGAAGAGTGCCAACGAATGACCGCACCATCAGAGGCTCATTACCAGAGATGACTCCCAACTGCGATTTGAAGTAAATCAAATGCTGAGTAGGTGAACCCATCCCATTAAACGGCGTGAAGTTAATTAGACTGAACTTCGCCGGATATGGGATTGATTCCCACTCTCTTGGGTATGGACAAGGAATGCCTGTCTTTTTCGTCTCCTGAGCGGAAATCAATGTATTGATTTTGCTCTCGAGATTTTTAATTTTTAGGCTTTCACCTGTGTCTTCACTAGCATTCTCGTTACCACCCCCCGCGTTGATGGGAGGGTTATTGGCATTACGAGTTTCATTTGTGTCTTCATCTTCCAGGTTGTTCTGGTTAGGACGACTTGGTTCGCCTTGTTGGTTCCTCAATGCTTGGATCTGTTGGTCATGCATCTCTCTCATGTTCTGCATGGCCATTTACATTTCAAACCTAAAGCTTTCTTGTTGTTTGACCATGGCTTCTTCGAGCATCTTGGCCACTTGCTCCGCGCTTATCATAAATGACTCGCGGGGCTGTCCTTCGCTGGACACAGTATTGTCAGACGCAACCGCTGAGCCGGCATCTGATTCTTCGTCTCCCGAAGGTACTCTTGTCCGAATCCTACCATATGTTGCACGAATGATGGCTCCGGATTGAAGACGAGTTACACGTCGGGGCACCTCTGGAATCGCCTCGGGGTGATCCTGAGTCGATATTCCTTTGCTGGTCATGTTGGCGGTGACCCTTGAATGTTCACCGTCTTCGACCATCGTTCTTCTTCGTCGGAAACGCCTAGTCCTTGGCTTTGGCGTTTCAATGCTGAGTCTTTCAAATACAGAAACTCTTTCGGAGACTGCCTTGGTACAGTTGCACTCAGACAGCACCGCCCGAATGAGCTTTGAACAGGGACATTGAGTTTCGAGCCTTCGAGGGCTTCTCTTCCTGGTTTTCCTCGTGCTCCCATCACAATAGTACAACTCGTCAGCTTGACGATCAGAGTAACCTATCGTGTGTTGACACGATCTCCCAGGTATAACGTCATCGTCATCAGACGACAACGTTTCCTTCTGAGGCTGAATCGCCTTCTTTGGGCCTTCCAGAGTCACGCGCCTTGAAACGCGCCTTTGTGGGCGTGAATTTTCAGCGGGCTCCTGCACCTCGATGTGCAAAGTTGTGTGCTTGGGTGCCGCGATTTTCTCCAAGTGTTGGGGGTTGCGGCGACCCCCAGCATGTTGCATTATTTGGGACTTCTTCGTTGGCCCCAAGCGTTCCTGGACTGGAGCTTTGCCTCGTTCCTTGGGAAGTGGACCGAGACGCTCCAAAACTAACTTCTTCTTCTGGGACGGTCCTGCGGGATCTCCCGGAACAGTTGCAGAAATCACCGGCGACTTGGGTTGTTTCGCCGGAAGTTGAATCTTCGGAGGCTGCGGTTGTTGCTCCTTGGTCTGAATCGTTACTTCAGACTTTAGCCTCCAAACCTTGCGAGTTGATGGTGGCTTCTTGACCACCTCCTTCTGCAGCTTCCGACGGGCTTCTTCAGCTTTGGCCCGTGCTTACGCCGATAATGCGCGACGTTTGCGGATACGCTCCTCCAGCGTCAAACGGTTCCGTTTGACACGGACCCACTCCATAGTTGATGGCTTGGAGGAACCACCCTTCACTTGTTGTTGAGGCTGTTTGCCTCGTTTGTTCTTCAGATCCGCATGGTAGCGGACCCCGTCAACGGACTCCATGGCCTTTGCGAATTGCTTCGCAAGGCGTTGACGCTGCCTCTGGCGGGCTCTCTTAGAGAGAGTCACCACGCCTTCAACGGCAGATTTGACCTGCTTAGAGGCCGGTAGGACTTCACCCAACGCAACTTCGGCGTCGATCGGGGTGAGGTTGTCGTTGGCGGCTTCAACTTCTTCGCACCAACGCACTTTTCTCCTGGAGGAAAACTTCTGGGATTTCTTAGACTTGGGGGAGGAGGTAGATCCGAACGAGGACACGTACTCCTCGTACTTCTACTGGTCGAACTCATACTCGACCTCCTCCACGACTGGGATCGAGATCCGCGGCTGCGACGCTCCGATCTCGGCAGTGAGATTGGTGGCTCCCACTGTGGTCGCCAGATTGTTCGCGGGAAAAATTGGTGCTTTCTTCATTGATGACGTCATTGCTATCTTAAAGAACAACTTTATGCGTTACAGAAAGATCCGGTCTTTTTATAAGATCCGATTTACAATGAAAATCAAAACAAAGAAAGAAAAATTACAACTTTTCTCTTTTCTCGAACAAATCGCGAGCTCCTGTTATCCGGTCACTCGCTTTGTGGGTTGTTTGCCTACGCCGATGGTTGTTCCGTTGACCACCGCGAGATCTGGATCCAAACAGATCTACGAAGTATTACGGGTATTATCTCACCAAGGAGATAATAGCCGGAGGGATTGTTTTACCAAGGAAACAACCGCTCGAATCTCAGGATCAAAGACCAAGCTTTGATCCGGAGTTTAGCGACGTAGATCTGAGATCTCAACTCCCTCGAACTCCTGCCTTTTGTGGTGCGGGTGCTCGCCAAGAATCAGATCCGAATGTCCAAGTCTTCAAGCCTTCAAAAACTCAAGCACGAGGTCTCAATCCGGCAGAGTTTCGGCTCTCCAAAAAGTTCTTCCAAAAGTCCTCTCAAATGATGAATCTGAAGGCCTATTTATAGGCACCCAGAACTGTGCCCGTGCACAGTTCTGGGCCGAGCCACCGCAGGGTGGCTCGGCTTGGGCCGAGCTACCTCGGGGTGGCTCGGTTTCGGCCGAGTCCCCCCGGGTGTTGCCGTGGTGTCCGTCGTTCGGTTGTTTTGTTCGTGATTTGTTTCGTTGCTGATCTGGACTTTGATTCGGTTGTGTGGTCTTGATTTGGCAGTAAATCCACCTTGGTGTTCGAGTTCGAATCCGTTTTACGGTTGGACGACTCGTTGACTTCCCGAACCGTTGGACTGATTCCGCACGCGAATTTCGTTGTTCGTGTGCAATTTGTTGATCTCGTTGCCTTGTCACTCGATGGTTCGTTGTTTCATTGAATCACCGTGTCGAGATGTGCTAAGGGACCTATAGGTAATTTTATACGCCTACAACTAGTTTAAAAACTTGTGGGGGATTGTTGGATTTTTGGTCAAAATCGCTTTCCAAAATGAGTTTTCAAACTATATATATATTAACTACAGGTACTTTTCATAAATGCTTAGTAGCCTAATAGAAAGTTAATGTTTTGGTGTTTCAAAAGGTCCCTTGTTTGAGGCTTGCCAACAGCAAGTCGAGAAGTGTTTTACTTATTAATCCGTCATAAGTTCTAGTGGGCTGTGGGCCGTGGGACAATGGTCGCCACTATGGTTGCCTCACTGGCTGCTTCGTAGCATGAGGACGAGCTACACATTTGCACAAGAGTGTGACCCTAATGTTCTCAAAATCAGACAAGGTTCGTCTGATACACAAGATCAGACGAGGTTCGTTCGTCAAACGAGGTTTGCCCGTTCAACAAGGTTCACCCGTTCGATGAGGTTTGCTCGTCAAACGAGGTTCGCATGTTTGACGAGATTCGCATGTTTGACGAGGTTCGCTCATTCGACGAGGTTCGTCTATTCGATGAGGTTCGCCTATTCGATGAGGTTTGCCCATTCGACGAGGTTCGTCCTACAGACGAAGTTCATCTGATTTGCTGAGACGTGACCCTCACGTTTCATAGTAAGGCGTCCAAGTATTCAGGAGTTACTGTATGCAGCAGTTATAACGATATTTAGAGCAATTTAATGCATTGATGTTACAATCATAATTTCCATTATGAATTGTAACAGTCGCATTAATTGAGGGTGACTCTTGAGCTAGTCTTAGAGGCCTATAAATAACGCCCCTTGGGCAGCTCTTATAGTTTTGCTAGCGAACTTGGAAAATGAACGTCGGATCGAGGAGATCTTAACGTTATTGTTGTTGTTGTGCTGCTGCTGTAGAAACTGTGCCCGCAGGAACTTACCCTAAAAACGAAAGGTTTTGAACTGAAAGATTCTAAAATCGAGGAGAGCTTTGCCTTGACCGAAAGGTCTTATAGATCGAGGAGATCTTGACAGTACTGGGAGGGTGCATACCAGAGTATTGTATTGTTGTTCTTGGAAGCAGTTTGACATTGGGATCCTTGCACTGGAGTAGGCCAAATATTGCTTTAAGCACAACGTTTCACAAACGTACAGTAGTGAACTGAAAAATTTAAAATTACAGCCCATCTGTTTTCTCAGTTTCATTTCAAATTTGAACCTCAATATCCAACAAGAACAACAAAAAATGGCATGCAACATAAAATATGTGAACGAAAATGGAAAATTTGAAATCAATTAGCTTACAGCTTTCATATAGGAGAAAAGGATCAGTTCTAGAGGAATCACACTTGTAAACCTTAGAAAAATATTTTGAGTAACAAGAAGTTATAAATTTAATGGCTCGGAATAATACTTGTCGAACCAGTAAATTTAATGGCTCGGAATATGATACTTCGCAATCAGTTTCCTCGGCATCCAATCCCAGTACTTATTTCCAATGAAATCATTTTACATTCCAATTCATGGAATTGGCACTTAGATATCATGTCTTAGCTACTAATATTTTGAGTAACAAGAAGTTATTAACTTATTTACTTTGATAGAGCTTGTAGAGAACTTTTTTTTAGGTTAATGAAGAGTTTCATAACTGTAGATAGTAATTGGGTTAGTTTGTTGTTGTAATTATAATTAATATGGGGTTTTAGAAATTCGAAAGCCATAGAAACCATAAAAACCCCAAAATCTCCAAATCTTTAGTTTACAAGAAAAAAAAAAGAAAAAAAAAGGAAGTTAGATCAAAGAGAGGAAGAAGAAGGACGAAGTTTGCTTTAAAAGAGAGGAAGAGTAGACAAGTTTGCTTTTAGACTCAATTTTGCTTTAAAAGAAAGAAAAACAAATTTTTAGAAAAGTCACTGAAAATAAGAAATTTTAGTTTTCATACACAGAGTAGTTTATGTTTAGAAATCTTTAATATTTATACATATTGTATACTTATAGGTTTGGCTGAGGAGTAAATCCTTGGAATACAATTCTCCAAAGTGTGATCAGATCTTTGAAGTGAGTAGATTTCTTCTCATTAGTTGTTTTTATTATTTATTATTTAAATGTTAATTTATTTTTGTGTAGAGACATTGTGGATTAGATATGTTATTATGTTCATTATTAGTAATTGTTAACAAATTTAAATTATGATAGCTATTTATCTTTTACAATGTAAATATTATTTTAGTATATGAGATTATTAAAAATATATCATTTCAAATATATTGTTCAAATGCATTTATTAAAGAGTTCTATTTGACAAAAAATAAATTATCTATTCGTTTAGATTCATGAATATTCTACTTTCACGAAATTGATATGTGAAAAGTTTGTAGAAGTATTTAAGCATTTATATTGTTTTTCATACTAGTACTAGTACAAAACTGGCCTGCCCAAACGGTTCTCGTAATCGTTTGGGCAAGTGAAAACAGCCCAAACGGTTTAACCCGTTTGGGATAATTTAACCCAAACGGTTACAACCGTTTGGGAAAGTATGAGATCCCAAACGAATAGCCTAAACGGTTGTGACCGTTTGGGAAATTACCCCCAAAGGGGTTAAACCGTTTGGGTGTTTTTTTTCCGTAAATAAAATCACTTTCTCCTCTACGCGTTCTCTTCCTCCACTTCCCCCCAAAAAATTCCCCTAATCTAAAATCGCCCGCGCCTCTAAA
>BQKN01055843.1:2679-13213 GCA_022839385.1 Asparagus kiusianus
CCCCCCACACACACACACACACAAAACACACACACACAAGTTAAGGTTCCGTTTGGATACCATAGGTTTTATTTGTTTCATGATGTTTTTGCCACAAAAAAAAAAACACCATGCGTTTAAAAACCATGGTGTTTTTTGTGCTAAATCATCCTCAAACAAAAAACAAATCACTTATTTCAAAACATCTTTTAGGTGTTTTAAGTTTGGTGTTTTGGTTTTGAGTTTGAGAATGTGTTAATATAATATCTAACATAATATATTAAATGTACTTAATATAGAGTTATTATCAACATGCTTATTATATTATACTATACAATACTAAATTATATTAATATATTAGTATAGATGTCTAAAAATACCTATAGGTGTCCGCACGCAGCTCGAGACGAAGAGAAGGCGATGAACGTCATCATCCGAGTCAAGAAGGATTATCCGAGTAGCTCGCGCTTCTCGGTCAGCCCCAAAGTGCCTGACGGGCTTGTCGGTCAGTTCCAAAGTGCCTGACGGGCTTGTCGGTCAGCTTCGAAGTGCCTGACGGGCTTGTCGGTCCGTAAAGAAGCTAACGAGCGCATGAAGCAAGTTAGCAAAACGTACAAGTCAACAAGATAACCAGATACGTAAAACGGCAAAAAGTACAAGTCTGGGAAGTCGAGAAACATCGAAAACGTCAAAAGGGGTCCAAACCCGCGTGGAAACGCATGTCACTGATCGGTGACCCGTGGCCGTGTGGGTCACCAAATGGTGACCCACGGGTTGCGCGGGTCACCCAAAGGTGACCTGCGGTTGGCGCGGGTCAGGTCTGTCTGATCCGCGCCTCCTGTCAGTCAGTAGACGCTGACTTTTGTCCGTAACCATCAAAACGTGTTTTAGTTTGTTTCGATCAGTTTCTTTTGTTCTAGAACCTCCATAACTACCTGCAAATCATATCTAAACGTGAGTGGGTGGTTGTTGACTGAAGATATGACCAAATATTCTGTTCCTATCCGAATCAACCGATTTTGAAGCCTATAAATATGAAATGAAGACTTCCTTTCACAAGGGGCAGAATATTATCAAGAGGACGAGGTGTTGCTGGATTGAGGAGTCAAAGGAACACGAATTTACAGCGAAGGCAAGTTAGTTCCCGGCGAACTTCAGCATAAAGAGGAAGGCTTTCGAAGGATCTGAACCTGTATTTATCTTCGTCCGTTCCTTGAGATTAGGCTTGGTCTTAATCTCGAGAAGAGCTATTGATTTCGCTTGGTCGATTTCAGTGCTTCAAGTGAATACTTTCTTGGTGAAATAGGAGCTCTGTCAATTTTTCGACAACTGGATCTGATTCGCGATCGTCCACGAATATCAACATCCCCGGCACAGGCAAAGACCCCACGCAAGCAAGAGTTGATAAACAGTTCTTGTACTTATTTCTAGAAAGTTATAATCTTTATTTTTGTTATTTGAATTCATTGTAAACGATCAAAGTTGTAATAAATTCGATAATGAAGACTACTTTCGACGAAAACAATTAGTATTACTTATTAAATAATATAAAAATATAATAAATAAAATATCTTATATAATAATATAATAACATATTATACAATATTATATTGTATTACATTTAATACTTATAATACTATAATAATGTAAACTAAATATTATAACATTTTTTATAATATTTTTTATTATAATTAATATATAATATATTAATAATATATTTAATACTAATTGTTATAAATGGATCCTAGTGTTGACCAAAACTACTTAACATGGTGTTTTAAAAACATTTTCAAGGGAAAAACACAACATCATGGTGTTTTTTTTTATAAAAACACAATAAGAAAAACACTATGGTATCCAAATGAAGCCTAATTTTTTTTTCATCCGCCACTGCTTGTGCTATTCACCTACGTGTAGAATGTAAAAGAGGGGGCCTAGATCATGGGGTTTACTTGGCTGTACAAAATCAATGTTTCTTGTTAAAAAACCCCAAAATTTTTCATTCATTATTTATTGACAACGTATCTCTTCTTTAAATTTGGATATTATTTGGCTTTCTCTCAAGGAAAAATTATTTATTTGCAAACTACATGCATGAGGGGCCGATTTTAAAAAAAAAAACTTAAAGTTTAGGGGATTCCGTGAGACAGCTCAATGTTCAAGAAAAGTTAGTTGAGATAAATAAAATTAATAAAAATTATATGAGATAAACAAAATGTGGATGTTTGGTAAAAGAAACCATATTTCTGATATACGTGGATGGATATTATGGCCACATCCGTCCAGTGTTACACATGTATTTGTTTTTCTATATTTTACTCCGTATAATGCCAAAACAGACTTCACGCTGAAGGGAACAATTAATAAGTTTGGCCGAATTATATAAATTCAGGCCTCGGGTAATTAAAGTATTCTTCTGACAGCAACAGCAATGATAAAGAGACTGTAGAAATATGTAGGGAATAATTTTGCTTGGCAACTATTTAATTTAAATACAGAACCACAACTAACCTTTTCTTAGAGAAATAGTAGGAAAATATCCGCCATATTATATATAAATCAAATGTGTAACACAACCCTCGCCAAAGTTCATTAGCATGCATCACATTTAAGTTATCAGGTCAAAATCTTTGAAACTAGATAATATTTAATTAATTTTCGGGTCTGACGAAAGGTGCTTGAAGCATGAGCTTGTGCTAAGAGATCGGAATATATATATCATATATGGGTTTGTCGTCAAGTAGTCTTATTATTCAATAGGCTATATAGTATATATATAGTTCTATAAGAGAATTAATTAAACTAAAGTGACCTATAACAAGATATAGCGCACATGTCACAAGATACCCTGTAACGTGTTTTCTTTTGATCGTAAGAAAATTGATTAGTGCCATCAGATCAAAACAAAACTAAACTCGTTAGGAATCTACAGGCTTAAGTAAGTAAGAATATGCAGAATTCCAATTTGGATCGTACTTCTGCAATTTTGCAAAAAAAAACTTGTAAGTGGGCACAAGGTGGGTTCGGTAGATTTTGATTTTAATTTTTTTTCCAGATTAAACCAAATCGAGTTCGAGTCAAAATCGTACCAAACCGAATCAAGTTGGTTTGGTACGATTCAGTTCGTCTTGTTCAGTTTTGGTATAGACCCGTCAAGCTACAGAATTTTTAGCTTGAAGGCAAATTGTACTCCTTTTCAATTTGATTCAGAGGAAAATTCAGATGAAAAGGAGTACAATTTATCCTTATTTGGTTTTAGCGGATATATATATGAGTTTTTCTTATTGAGACATATCTATCTTAGTGATCGGTAAGTGAATACTTTAGTTATAGCAAGTATCATATCCAAGCCGTATCCGCCCTAAATAGAAGCTAGGAATCAATTTTAACCCAAAAGTTTAAGCTATATTACCCACTGATCAACTCCAATTTAGACACATCGCTCACTCTTAGCCTATATGATGTGGAATTTTACATACACATGAATATCCACCGATAAGAAAGGGTTCCCTCAGCAAGTAATTATTTATCTATTACTCGTTTTCATTTTTTTTCAAATTCCTTTCAGGCCTTCGTTAGCTTTTAGGCCAAGTTTGTTTTTTTTATCCCAGGACTAGAGAGTACTATAACCACCGGACTATAGTACTCGAACTATGCTATCCTGGGACTATTTTACTCCAATTCATTGTTTTGTTTTTCATGCAGACTAATAATCGAACTATTTTTAAAATAGTTAAAACTAGTGTTTATTTTAGAGTTATGACTTTTGGGACTAATATCATAATCAGAATGATAATTTTTGCCCTCTAGCCAACTAATATTGTGATAATGCATCTGTTTGAAACAATTTGGAGAAATATCCAATACCACCATTTTTACCATGTATTTCAACCCTGATGGATAAGATAATGCCACATAAAATATCATGTTGATTGTCAACAAACCACGGCGAATTGAAGAGTATATATAATAATTTACAATAAAAAGCATTCTAAAAACTTAAAAACGACCTTCAATGAAATATATTTCAATAAGACATAGATCGGATTATAAAAGGGAAATTTGTCAATTGCTGTTTCTCATATTTGATATTATTATTTTCCTTTTTGTCATTTAATCTAAAGTTGTAGATGAATTTAATTTAAAAATTCAATTTGTAAAGTCATGTATAATCAACTATACATTTTTGAGATACTATAATCAACGATACATGGATAATCAACTATATATGGATTCCTTTACTTCCTTTCTATTGGTTATTATTGTGAGATAGACACCCAAAGAAGTGGGTGGATAATATCTTATCTTAGAGATAAGATATGCATTCAAAATCCTTTTAATTGTAGGATTCTATCTATAAACCCTTAATACATAGATATAGGATTTTTATGATGGGTGAATGAGAGAAAAAACCATAAATCTTCACAAAGTCGTCATCTTCTTATTTGATCAAGTTCGTGCTTTATGCGATAGTCACAGGTGTTATGCGGGGACTTCTTGCCGTATCGGTGTGGTTGCCCTCCGGCCATTGTCCGAAGATCAAGATTAGATGCACGGTGATCCTTCCATAAGATCCGGGAAAGATAATATCTAAATAAGAGTTATTTTTATGCATTATTTACATTGGTATGAGAGCGAGATTAGATATGCACGCATCTTTGATTTACTTTTAGGGTTTTAGATCTGATTGCATGTTATAGTGTGTAGAATAAATTTAGTTTCTTGATGGTGATCTTGGTCTCTTGAACAGATAAAGTTGGGGTTTTTATTTATAAAAAATTATTTTTATTAAAAAATAATTTTTTGGTGTAAAAATCTAATTTTTAACATCTAGAATATCAAATCTATAATAAAATTCAACATTTATGAACTAGCGAGCAATTTTAATAAATCAGTGATTTATTACGTTTTTTTAGAGATCTGAGAATATTTTTATTTTTTGATCTAAAAAATATTTTTTCCAAATTCAAAAAAACCAAGATCCTGCCACCGGTGCCAGGGGCGCCAACGACAGTGTGGAGGTCAGTGGCTCAGGCAGGGTGCGTTAGAGGCTCACCGACTGCCGTCGCCACCGCTAGGCGTCGACGACAGTTCTGTAAAAAATAGGAGGAGGTGAAAAGGAAGAGCTTGCTGCGGCGACGACACTGGGCCACTACCGCTGATGGCAATGCAAATAGGGCCCACGGCTGACCCCAACATGGGGTCAGGGTGGCGCTGTGGAGCAATTTAATGTGCGTTAATAGGTTGAGGGCTATTTTTATGGGCTAAATCCTAGACTCACGTAGCGTTGATAATTTTTTTATATATTCGTGATAGTCGAGATTTAAATTTGAACTACTCTAATATCATCTTAAAATTTCTAATCATTACACCAAATTAATTTGTAAAGCTATAATAAAGATTGAGGGATATAATTTTATATTCTAACATGGATATCATGACCTCATCTGTCCACGCTTAGTGCTGTCAAATAATTAGTACTTTGGTTAGTAAGTTTCTTCAAGCCTTAATGAACATTTGATACACAGATGATAACAAGAAATAATATGCGATTTCCTACTGGTAGTTTAGCATATTCTAACACAGGAGAAGACTGTAGAAATATCATACTCCCTTTAAAAGTACGGGTTCGGAAAAATCTTTCTATGTCCAATATTACTCATAATTTTTTTTGAATATTACATTGTTATCCTAATCTATTCTAATTATCTTATCTTCTTTGAATTGATAACCAAATGATTTATTCGATTCATAATGAGACTTAACATGTTATTGGATAAAATATATATGTTTCATATAATTCAAATCCTTTATTCATTTCAATTCGTAGAGAAATCTAAAAAAACATATGCTAGCCAGCACCTAAAAGTTTTTGGACTTTGTTAAAAATATTCTCCAAGTTTTTTAAATTACAAAAATACCCCTACAAATTCAAAATTTTATTAAAGCATCTTAAAAATTATAAATTTTACTTATCTCAATTCAGTGAGAAATCTAAAAATATATGTTAACTAGAAAATAAATTTTTTTTGACTTTGGAGAAAATATCTTGTAAGTTTTAAAAATTACAAAAACACCCCTAAAAATTTAAAATTTATAAAAAACACCTTGAAAATGTCAAACTTATAAACATACTAAAAACCTATAAATAACACAAACAACCCCCAAAATTTTATGGAATTTGCAATACACACTCTGAACTTTTTACAAATTACGAAATAAACCCCTCAAAAATTATAAAATTTATAAAAATCCTGATAATTTCTGACCTAACAATACATTAAAAATATAAGAATTATAAATATTCCCTACATAATTATAATTTATAGAAAACACCCTTAAAGTTCTATCCTTAAAGTTTTAAAAATTATAAACAAACATTTAAAATTTATAATTAGAAAAAAATTCTTCATGAATCGATATGCTCTTTATGATATATAAGCTATGCACTCTAAATTATTTTGTCTTTTATAGAGCCAAAAAGTTTGAATACAAGCCTCTAACATGTGGTCTCATAACAACAAACTCTACTTAGCAAATATGGATATTCTAGATGAGTTATGTATCCTATATACAATACAATTGTCCTAGACAAGTGAGTTATAATAGTATTTTTTATTCATATCGTTTGGGGTAAGATTTGATAAGGATTTTTCATCAAAGAAAAAAAAATTATATTTAGAGCATATGACGAAATATATCATAATCTCCCTCTTCTAATTTTGTAAGAAAATAATTCTTTAAACTTTCAGTTTTACTTCTATGATACAGAGAATGAACTATAAAATTGAATGAGAATATTCGATAATATAAATATGAGTGAAACATCAACTAAAAGTTAACATGAATATGAGTCAAACCATAACTAAAAGTTTAATTGACATATTACAAGTAAATTCATATGCAAAATTCTTTTACGAATTGAATGATCACTCATCTTTTAAAGACTTCAAGATACTAATAAATAGAGATGTTGTACTAAATTAATGTGTTATAACTCACAAGTAGTAGATCACGTAGCCAAAGTCTGGGTTGAAGGAAACAATGACATATTTTATTTGAGAGAGAGATTATTGAGTTGATGATCAATCCCACAAAAAACTTTGTTTTCTTTTTTTACTTTTACTCTATTTTTATCAATTTAAATAATAATGATATTCAACCACGTGCATTGCACGTGCATCTCAACTCATGATATTCAATCACATGCATTACATGTGCATCTCAACTAGTATAAATATATATTTTAGTCAACTAATTAATTTAAAAACCTACCTAACGCTTTTAAAGAAATCATAAATTCATTGGCCATTTAAATTAAATGTGTAACACAACCCTCTCCAAAGTTTAGTAGCTATGCTTCACATTTAAGGAGGAAAAAAGAAAAAGAAAAAAAAATGATAAGGATCAATTATCAGGTCCGGAGGTTCGAAACAAGATAAATTTCGATTTTAATTTTAAAATGGTACTGAAGGTTTCTTTGGAGGCTTGGAGCATGAGCTTCTGCTCCACGATGGCAAATATCTTACTTGGGCTTGTGGTTAGCCCTATCCAACCGGCCCGGCCCGGGTCGGATCTAAAAATCGGGTTTGGGCTGGGCAAAACCAGTGACCCAGACCCGGTCCCGGTTAGCCCGGGCCGACCTGGTTGTTTTCTTTTTTTTCTTTTTTTTGGTAAAAATTTGCTAAAAATTTGCTAAAAATTAGATTAATCTTATTATATTTATATAAGTATGTATTAGTATTGTGACGCCCCTAGGTTCACACAAGGCTGCAGTCCAAGGTGAAACTAGGAATGTTAAACCTGCCATGCACCACACCATGCAATAACATGTTTCACCATCACAATTACTATCTCTCTAGTGAAGTCAACAACAGATGTAGGTACAAGGCAAGTAAAAGGTTTTATAGCAGAAACTTGGTACAATGATAGAACATCAATTTAACACATCTCATCAACACAATAAACTGAAATGCATAGACAAGTCTGAAGTGAAAAGAAATGACAATCTGGAGATCTCACATGCCTCAAAATACATAATGACTGATACAGGAAAATAAGGCACACAGCCTTTACAACTCTAGAGCATATACCTCTCTAGCCTAAAATATCTCAAGTGGAGAAAGAAAGTAAAATACATCTAATGAGAGGATCAAAAGACACTAGCAAGGGTCGTCCTCAACCTGCGACTCTCCGGACTCCTGGCTCGTTACCTGAAAGAGGGGAGGGACAACGAGCGTCAAAGCGCTAGCGAGCAACATCACAACCAACCCCAAGGGATAGGGCTCGTTGTATATGAAAATACAGTTAATACAATGTAATATAAATCATTTATACAAACATTAACGGGTCTTAGTACTTAGGGAAATACAACACGAGCATAGGTACGTCGAGCGAAATAATCCAAACAAGGAAACCCTCATGTATATACCTTGTATCTCAAATTGTAGATCCCTAAGTACAAAACCCGAAGCTAGATACAAGAAAAATAAGGAAAAGGAAAACATGCCCATCTCTACCAATAACATGTAAGTGAAACAAGGCTACAACAGGTGCCATGATCAACCTAGGTAGCTATCATGTCCCGGCCAAATACAATGTGTCGTATATCCAACTTTATTGAATAATGTGCTCAAGGTTTAGCAAAAGTCTAATACATGATTGGAATGGATTATAGTCCAACACGAGGACTTCTATGGATTATAGTCCAACACGAGGACTTTAATGGATTATAGTCCAATACGAGGACTGCGTACCAAAAAGTATACATGTCTATATTCCCGTACATACTCTGCTGTACTGACTTAAACTCGTGTTCAAAGTATCATCTCACATGAACAGGTGAATTCATAATCACCGTATGCATAAATACTTATATACACCCAACATGTGATTTAAACAGAAGCATGAACGAAACAGAAAGAAAATACTATGATGAGTCGACTCGTACTCAAATATGAGTCGACTCAACAGAACACATTTGATATCAGAAAAGGACTCTGTGAGTCGACTCATGACAGTCATGGGTCGACTCATGGCTTATGGGTCGATTCATATACTGACGAGTCGACCTAGCAGAAACAACATGCAACACAACAAGACTTCATGAGTCGACTTATGACAGTCATGAGTCGACTCAACCTGATGAGTCGACTCGTGATGAGTCGTGAGTCGACCTGCAGGCTGAAATCTGCATATATTACAAGTTAAATTCACCATCACGATTCTTCCCTCTAATTCACTAATCTACATCTTTATAACCATCAATTCTAGACTATGATACAGAGATAAGTTCACATATAGCATAAGGAACATTTACTTATGTGTTAAATCTAACAATTTACCCCTAAACATGAAAAAGGGCATTTGATCAAAAAGAAAACTCATGTTTTTATTTCTTAGAAATATTTCCAGATCTGGGTTTTTCTTCAAAAATTCGTGGGTGGGGATTTAAAATCTGAAACACATGATTTCTAGCATCTACCCTAACAAGAACATTGTTTTATACTTGAAAATAAGTCTTGGGCTCAATAAAACTCATGGAAAACCATTGCAAACTATTAAAAACGTGGGAGAGGGGTTTGGCGAGATGTTACTCGCCTGAGAAATAATGAAGAACAGATCCCTTCGCTGAAATCCTCACAAAGCCGCTGAGAAAGTCTTCGAAACGCCCCAAAATCTCCAAGAACACCTAGGGTTTTAGAGAGGAGAAAGGGGGACTAGGGTTTCTGGGGAAACTGATGGAAAATGAAATGATTTTGGGTAGGGGAGTATATATAAGTGGATAAAACCCGACCCGAAACCCAACAAACCCGAACTGAGAAAACTGGAAAATCCTCAATGAGTCGACTCATCACAGTCATGGGTCGACTCATGACCTCCTGGGTCGACTCGTAACATAATGAGTCGACTCAGTAGAAACAAAAGGCAACAGGACTCGATTTCGTGAGTCGACTCGTGAAAATCATGGGTCGACTCATGAACTAAAAACTGCATATGATGGTTCTGCTGCATATAATGAAATTTGCACACTCAAACCCATTACTGATGCACATAAACATGATCAAAATCTACGGGGTCTTACAAGTATATACTTACAAATTATTATATAGTTATATATTATATATACATATATTATACGTAAATATATTGTATATACTTATAAGTTATAACTTGAGAGAGAGGGAGAATCACATAAGTATATATTACTTATTTATAAATATGTATTATATAGTTATATAAGTATTTGTTACATACTTACATTATGCTTATTTAAGTACAGTTATACAATTTACATATATGATATACTTTTATATATACTAGATGCAATATACTTATATATAATTATATTTATGCACTTATATATACTTATATAACTGTAATTCTATAATATACACATGTAAGTATACTTATAACTGTATTATATATATATTTATATTGTTATATCTTAGTATTTATACCATGCTAAGAGTATATATACACACACACACACACACACACACACACACACATATTATATGTAAATATATTGTACATACTTATAAATTATAACATG
>BQKN01055845.1:4262-49061 GCA_022839385.1 Asparagus kiusianus
TCCCCGTCACAGGCCAACAACCCACGCAAGCGAGACCGTACCAAACCGGGCTCTCGTGTTTATTTTCGATAAAGTTGTAATATCTCTTGTTTTCATTTAAACTCTGTTGTAACGATTGAAGTTGTAACAGATACCAAAGTAATGAAAACAGCAACTTTTGAAGTAAACAATCTCCACCCCCAGAATCCAGAAAGGTGAAACTAGAAGTGGGATCTCCACTCCGAGAATCGGACAGATTCAGATAATCCTAACTGTTGGAAGGTTTGATTACCGAATTAAAGGTGAATTCCTCGTTTATCAAGAATGAATTGTGGTTTTGGCCCTAACTGTAGGAAGGTTTGACCAAACTGGAGTTTGAGGTGACCCTAACTATAGGAAGGTTTGATCACTTGATTTGAAAGTGGACCTCTCGTTCATTGGAGGAATCGAGAGGGGATTTTGGTTTTGGCCTTAACTGTCGGAAGGTTTGACCGAATGGGAGGTTTGAGACGATCCTAACTATAGGAAGGTTTGATCGCTCAATTTGTGGGCCTCTCGTTCATTGAAGGAATCGAGAGGGGATTTTGGTTATGGCCCTAACTGTAGGAAGGTTTGACCAAGTAGATAGTGAGAGTGAGAATACAAATCATAGTAGGAGTGTTGACTTGTACAAATCACTCAGAAGGAATTCTTGGTGTTAAGTTATAAGGACTTAACACGAAGGGGTTTGACAATTCGTCAATGATTGATATCAAAATTCTAAGTATTATATCTGGACTCTAACAATGGGAGTGTTGAGTGCACAGATACATCAAAAGTTTGAGTGGATTTAACCGAAAGGAATTTTAGTGGACCCACTGTCAATTAATTTGATCAGTGAGGGTTTTTATGGTGGAAGACTGTGAGTTGTCAAACACCAATGGAAATCTTGTGAGGGAAGATTGATCCAACGAAGTGATCGAACCTCGTCTCAGCAAAAGAGTGTTCGGAAATCACAGTGGGGGTTTAGTGCTTATCACTTTATTTGCAATGATCGGGTTATCCCTAAGAAAATTACATATAGTATTCTTCTGGAAACTTCCCGTTACATGAATCATCCACCCCCAGCTTCTTCGCGAAACTGGGTTTATCATTACATCTGGTTGTATGATCGGGTTATCCTTAAGAATATTACGTATAAAATTCTCCAGGAACTTCCCGTCAATGGTAGGAAACAATTTAGACTCATATACCT
Source organism: Asparagus kiusianus (assembly GCA_022839385.1). NCBI lineage: Eukaryota > Viridiplantae > Streptophyta > Magnoliopsida > Asparagales > Asparagaceae > Asparagus > Asparagus kiusianus. The sequence goes on from BQKN01055845.1 coordinate 5,476, forward strand.
ATTGGAGTATCAGGGAGCAGTTTAACCTCTTATACCGGTCGGAGGATTGAGAAGCAGTTTATACTCTTATACTTGTCGGAGTCTTCATTCGACTTAATTGAGAGATATAACGCCGGCTTCAACCAAGGTTTGGATGCTATTCTTGAGAGTAAAGCAATCCTTAGTGGGATGAAGGATCCTCCTGTGATACGCACAGTACTTCTGATCCGTAGTATTGTTAGCTTCCTCCTGATTGATGATAGGTGGTAGCTTGATCTTGTTGTTTTCAAGGAGGGATTCGAAGATGGCTGGAACGTCTTCATCCTTGAAGGAATACTCTTTTTGGAGTTTCGGATCCGAGGTCTTTTGATGCCTTCGGGGTTGTTGTTGCGACATTTGATTATCACCAACAGCAGCTGCAGGTGCCTTGCCCTTACCACGGGAGGCGAAGTTCGAGTTCGGAGGATTAGTCATCGATTGGCTCCTCTCGGCCTTCTTCCTTCGAAGGAAGCGTTCGGCTTGTTCACCGCGCACCTTCAAGTCTTTCCAAGTGTTGGACGGTGCTGTCCCCATTTCTTCTAACACGTCCAATGCGAGGTTGTTGTGGCAAGTCTGGAGAATGAACTCCTCAGTGATCGGGTCCCGACAGTTCATCGCCTTGTTCCAGAACCTTTTGACGAAGGTATCAACCAATTCCCTGTCTTTCTGTTTCTCGCCAAGCAACGACCCAATGGATATCTCGGTGTCATCATCGAAGAAGTTGGTGAGGAATTTAGTCTTCATGTCGTCCCAGCTATTCACACTTCCTGGCTTGAGGCGACGATACCAATCGAAGGCGGCTCTACGAAGAGTGCCAACGAAGGACCGTACCATCAGAGGCTCATTACCAGAGATAACCCCTAGGTGTGATTTGAAGTAAATCAAATGCTGAGTGGGTGAACCCTTCCCATCAAACGGCGAGAAGTTAATTAGATTGAACTTCACCGGATACGGGATTGATTCCCATTCTCTTGGGTATGGACAAGGAATGCCCGTCTTCTTCATCTCTTGAGCGGAAATCAACGTATTGATTTTGCTTTCGAGGTTTTTAATCTTCAAACTTTCACCTGTATTTTCGTTAGCATGATTCTAAGGTGGAAGTGTGGTGTTATGACTAGCATTCTCGATACCACCCCCTGTATTGACGGGAGGATTATTGGCATTATGAGCTTCATCCGCTCCTGTGTCCTCATCTTCCTGATTAACCTGGTTACGACGACTTGGTTCGCCTTTCTGGTTTGTCAGTGCTTGGATTTGTTGGTCATGCATTTCTCTTATATTCTGCATGGCCATCTGCATTTCGAACCTGAAGCTCTCCTGTTGTTTAGCTATGGCTTCTTCGAGCATCTTAGGCACTTGTTCCGTACTTATCATAAGTGACTCGCGGGGTTGTCCCTCGCTGGATACTGTATTATCTGATGCGACCGCAGAGCAGGCATCCAATTCTTCATCTTCTGAAGGTAATCTTGTTCGAACCCTACCATAAGTTGCTCGTATGATGGCTCCGGACTGCAGACGAGTTACATGCCGGGGTACTTCCGGAATCGACTCAGGATTATCCTGTGTCGATGTCCCTTTGTTGGTCATATTAGTGGTGACCCTCAGAAATTCTCCATCTTCAACCACCGTTCTTCTTCGTCGGAAACGCCTAGGCCTTGGTTTTGGTGTTTCGGTACTGAGCCTTTCGAAAACCAAAATTCTTTCGGGAACTGTCTTGGTGCAGTTGCACTCAGACAATACTGCCCGAATGAGTTTGGAACAGGGGCATTGAGTTTTTAGTTCTTGAGGACTCCTTTTCCTGGTTTTACTCGTACCCCCAACACGATAGTACAACTCATCGGCTTGAAGGTCAGAGTAACCCATCGGGTGTTGGCACGACTTCTCAGGTATAACGTTATCATCATCAAACGGTAACGTTTCCTTCTGACGGCGAACTGCCTTCTTTGGGCTTTCAAGAGTCACGCGTCTCGACACATGCCTTTGTGGGCGTGAGTTTTCGGCGGGCTCCTGGACTTTAATGCACAAACTGGTGCGCGTAGTTGCCTTGAACTCCTTGTCCTGTTGAGGGTGGCGGCGACCCCCAGCATGTTGAGTCGTTCGGGGCTTCTTTATTGGGCCCAAACGTTCTTGAACTAGATCTTTAGGAAGTGAACCGAGGCGCTCCAAAACTGACCTCCTTCTTCGGGATGGTTCGGGAGGTTGAACTTGTTTTGAAGACCGCAATGATTGTTCCTTAGCCTGAGTTGCCACTTCAGACTTCGGCCTCCATACCTGGCGGGTTGGTGGCGGCTTTTTGGCTACTTCCTTCTGCAGTCTTCTGCAGGCTTCTTAGACTTGAGCCCGTGCGTGCGCTGACTGTGCGTGGCGCTTGCGAATGCGCTCCTCAAGTGTCGAAGATTTCGTTTGACACGGCTCCATTCATTCATTGGCGGCTTGGAGGAGCTGCCATTCATTGGTTCTTGAGGCTGTTTGCCGTCAGTGGACTCCATCGCCTTTGCGAATTGCCATGCCAGGTGTTGACGTCATCTTTGGCGGGCTCTCTTTGAGAGATTCATTACGCCTTCGGTGACAGAGGAATTGGCATGTAGGCGTATAAAACTGCCTATAGGTCCCTTAACATAGCTCGACGACATCGAACCAACCATGATCGTTAGTCTGCAACACCGAAGCCAAGAGGTACGCGACGAAACGGAGCTACGAGGCTAACGAACCGCACGCAAACAACGGAATAAATCCACTCGCGTGCGGAATCGAGTTAACGGGTTGAAGAATCAACGAGTCATCCAACCAAGAGCGGACTCGGACGAATCACGATCGAATCAAGATCAGTTTCGGACTCGAATTCAAAAGTGGATTTACTGCCAAATCAGGTTAACGAATCAAGTTCGAACAAATCTACCACAAAACGGACACAACGATGAAAAACGGTGAAACCAATACCCAGAGGGGCTCGGCCAAAACCGAGCCACCTCTAAGTGGCTCGGCCAAAGCCGAGCCACCTCGGTGGCCGAGCCACCTCAGGGTGGCTCGGTGGCCGAGCCACCTCTTGGCCGAGCCACCTCAAGGTGGCTCGGTGGCCGGCCCAGATCTGTGCCAAGGCACAGATCTGGTTGCCTATAACTAGAGGGCTTGGTTCATTTGTTCAGGCATTGGAAATTTTGAAGTGGTGAAGCTCTGCTGGATTCGAGGCTTAGAACTTAAAAAGATCCAAGCTTTGGAACTTCGAGGACTTGCTCTTCCAGATCCGGTGCTCGGTGATCGTCAACGCCAAAAAAGGCAAGAGTTTGAGAGGAGCCGGATCTCAGATCGGATCTCAGATCTACGTAGGCATACTCCAGATCAAAGCTTGGTCTTTGATCCCGAGATTCGGGCGATTATTTCCTTGGTGAACTAATCCGCCCCCGGCTATTATTTCCTTGGTGAAATAATACCCGTCGTACTGCGTAGATCTGACCGGATCTAGATCGCACGGTGGTCCATAGATAAACCCCGGCGCATGCGAAGAACCCACGCAAGCGAGCGACCGCAAAACAGGAGCTCGTGATTTGTTCAACAAACAAGGATAAAAAGTTGTAATCTTTCTTTTTTTTTATTTGATTTTCATTGTAACCGGATCTTATAAAAAGACCGGATCTTTGTAACCAAAAAATAGTTATTCAAGATAGCAATGGAATCGATGAAGAAAGCAATGATTTTTCCCGCGAACAATCTGGCGACCACAGTAGGAGCCGCCGATCTCGCTGCCGAGATCGGAGCGTCGCAGCCGCGGATCTCAATCCCGGTCGTGGAGGAGGTCGAATACGAGTTCGACCAGCAGAAGTTTGAGGAGTACCTATCGTCCTCGTCCGGATCAACCTCCCCCCGCAAGTCCAAGAAGTTCTCCTCCAGGAGAAAAACTCGTTAGTATGAAGACGTTGAAAACACCAACGAAGATCTCGCCCCGTCGGATGCCAAAGTCGCATCGGGTGAGATTCCTCCAATTCCCAACCAGGTCGGATCTGCTCTGGCCAACCCTTCTACCGCAGAGGGCGTGGTGACTCTCTCGAAGAGAGCCCGCCAAAGGCAACGTCAACGCCTTGCGAAACAATTCGCAAAAGCCATGGAGTCAGTTGACGGGATCCGTTACAATGCAGATCTGAAGAACAAGAGAGGCAAGCAGCCTCAACAATCAATGAATGGTGGTTCCTCCAAGCCGCCAACAATGGAATGGGTCCGTGTCAAACGGAACCGTTCAACGCTGGAGGAGCGCATTCGCAAGCGCCGCGCACTATCAGCGCAGGCACGGGCTCAAGCTGAAGAAGCCCGTAAGAAGTTGCAGAAAGAGGTAGCCAAGAAGTCGCCATCAACCCGTAAAGTTTGGAGGACGAAGTCTGAAGCGGCGATTCAGACTAAGGAGCAACAACTGCAGCCTCCGAAAGTTCAAATTCTGGCGAATCAATCCAAATAGCCGATAATTTCCACAACTGCTCCGGGAGATCCCGTAGGACCATCCCAAAGGAGGAAGTCAGTCTTGGAGCGCCTCGGTCCACTTCCCGAGAAGCTAAACAAAGCTCCAGTCCAAGAACGTTTGGGCTCACTAAAGAAGCCTCGAACGATTCAACATGCTGGGGGTCGCCGCAACCCTCAACATGACAAAGAAATCAGGGCAACTAAGCGCACTACTCTGCGCATTGAAGTCCAGGAGCCCGCTGAGGATTCACGCCCACAAAGGCATGTTTCGAGGCGTGTGACTCTCGAAAGCACGAAGAAGGCAGTTCACCCTCAGAAGGAAATATTATCGTCTGATGACGATGACGTTATACCTGAGAAATCGTGCCAACACACGATAGGTTACTCCGATCAAATTGACGAGTTGTACTATCGTGTTGGGGGTTCGAGCAAAGCCAGAAAGAGAAGTCCTCGAAGGCTAGAAACTCAATGCCCTTGTTCCAAACTCATCCGGGCGGTATTGTCTGAGTACAACTGTATCAAGGTAGTCCCCGAAAGAGTTTTAGTTTTCGAAAGGCTTAGTACCGAAACGCCAAAACCAAGGCCTAGGCGTTTCCGACGAAGAAGAACGGTGGTCGAAGATGGGGAATTCCCAAGGGTCACCACCAATATGACCAGCAAGGGAACATCGGCTCAGGACAATCCCGAGGCGATTCCAGAGGTGCCCCGACGTGTAACTCGTCTGCAGTCCGGAGCTATCATTCGTGCAACGTATGGTAGGGTTCGAACAAGATTACCTTCGGGAGATGAAGAATCAGATGCTGGCTCGGCAGTTGCATCTGACAATACCGTATCCAGTGAAGGACAACCCCGCGAGTCATTCATGATAAGCGCGGAACAAGTGGCCAAGATGCTCGAAGAAGCCATGGCCAAACAACAGGAGAGCTTCAGGTTCGAAATGCAGATGGCCATGCAGAACATGAGGGAAATGCATGAGCAACAAATCCAGGCACTGACGAACCAGCAAGGCGAACCAAGTCGCCGTAACCCGGTTGTTTAGGAAGATGAGCACACGAATACGGATGAAGCTCACAATGCTAATAATCCTCCCGTCAATACAGGGGGTGGTAATGAGGATGCTAGTCGCAATGCCACACTTCCACCTCAGAATCGTGCTAACGAAGATACAGGTGAAAGCTTGAAGATCAAAAACCTCGAGAGCAAGATCAATACGTTGATTTCTGCTCAAGAGGTGAAGAAAACGGGCATTCCTTGTCTATACCCAAGAGAATGGGAATCAATCCCGTATCCGGCGAAGTTCAACCTAATCAACTTCACGCCGTTTGATGGGAAGGGTTCACCCACTCAACATGTAATTTACTTCAAATCACACTTGGGGGTTATCTCCGGCAATGAACCTCTAATGGTACGGTCCTTCGTTGGCACTCTTTGCGGAGCCGCCTTCGATTGGTATCGCCGCCTCAAGCCAGGTAGCGTGAACAGCTGGGATGATATGGAGACTAAGTTCCTCACCAATTTCTTTGACGACGACACCGAGATATCTATCGGATCGTTGCTGGACGAGAAACAGAATGACGGGGAGTTAGTCGACACCTTCGTCAAAAGGTTCCGGAACAAGGCGATGAATTGCCGGGACCCGATCACCGAGGAGTTCATTCTCCAGACCTGCCACAACAATCTTTCATTGGACGTGTTGGAAGCAATGGGGACAGCACCATCCAAAACGTGGAAGGATTTGAAGGTCCGAGGGGAACAAGCCGAGCGATTCCTCAGAAGGAAGAAGGCGGAGAGAGGCCAGCAAGCGGCGAATGCTCCAACGCAGAATTTCAACCCAAGGGGGAAAGGTAAGGCACATGCTAATGCAGTTGATGCTAACCAAACTTTCCAATTGCAACCTCAGCAACAGCAACAGCGGCAATAACGGCCTCAGAAGCAGAAATCTTCGGAGCCGAGGTTTCCCAAAGTTTACTCCTTCAAGGATGATGAAGTTCCCGGCATCTTCAAGTACTTGTTGGAGAACAACAAAATCCAGCTGCCAGCGATCGTGGATCAAGAAGGGGCCAGCAAAGTGATGGATCCAAAGTACTGCGCGTACCATAGAGCGGTCCATCACCCTACGAGGTCATGCTACCACCTCAAGGACAAGATCCAGGCATTAATTGACGTGGGCGTCATAACCCCGAAGCCTGCCAAGAATGTGGGAGCAAATGCAGTGTCAATCAGCTTTGGATCGGTGCCCACAACATGGTTCGAGCCGAAACGCGTCACCAAAGTGGGAATGAAGACGGTGAATGATGACCCGCATGGACAGCGCCAAAAGGGACTTGTGCCACACACAGCCCCGAACGGCGAAATCCTCTGGGTTCATCCGGATCTCATTGAAGATGAGCAGTGGGCGACGTCCTCGAAAAGAAAGGGTAAAGGCAAGGCCTGCAACGCAACTTCCGCAATCTTCGAAGAAGGCGGCGATGAAGCTCCTATCTTCCCGCTTTCCGAAGAGGAACAAGAAGTCTTCGCCACCAGAAGCGGGAACCAGTACCACTTCAACTATCCGTCGCCCAGTGATCAGTTAGCTGAGCAAGGGGTGACCAAATGGGGACCAGCCAAGACTCTAACAAAGCTGGGGGTGATTGTAGCTCCTAAACCGGTCGATGAGGCTCGACGACAGCCGGTGGATAAGCAGAAAGAAAAGGGACCCCAGGAGGTTCAGAATCTGAAGCAGTCTCGTTTCAATCGTCCGATTGGAAGAGATAAACCGGAGAGCTCGAAAACTCCGCGTATTTTCGATATTATGGCTTAATTAGCCAATATCCCAGCGCGGATAACGCTGTATGAGTTGCTGCGGTTGTCCAAGGAGACCAGGGAAGCCTTACAAGAGGCCTTGGCCGATTCAGAAGCGTTCCTCACTCGGATCAAGCCGGCACCTGAAGAGCCAGAACTGTTAGCTCAACAATGCAATATAACGGTTAAGAACCTTCCCTGCATTATCTTCACCAAAGAGGACATGCAGACGAAGAATTCGAATCATGATCGGCCCCTATATTTCATCGGGTACATTGGCTCCAGCGAAGTCAACCGAATCCAAGTGGATCCGGGTTCCGCTGTGAGTATTATGCCGCTTCGCCTGATGCATAGCCTTGGCATTCCAGTCAGCAAATTGGTGTCTACAGGCACGGTCATTTACGGATTCAACACCAGCGGGTCAAGGCCTTTGGGAAAGATCCGGATAAAATGTCAGATGGGTGATCTGAAGACGAAGGTCACGTGTTACGTGATTGATGCTGAGACATCATATAACTTACTATTAGGTCGCCCTTGGATCCATAGTAACGTTATAGTTCCCTCCACCATACATCAGTGTCTGAAATATGTCGACACTGAGGGGAGGGTCAGGACGGTGGTCGCGGATAAGTAACCATTTAAAGGGTTTGAGAATTATTTCACTGATTCTCTCCTTTATGGTAACGAATCCGATACTGAACCATCGGCCCAGGGCACGGACAGCGGAGAAGAAGCTGATTCCAAAGCCGGATTCGATTACAATGGTGGTTTTGTTTTAAATGACATTGTACCCTTTGTAATCAATCTCCACGATGAACAATCGTCAGATGGCAGTTGTAACTGGCAACTTGCCAATATCGAAATAAATGATGATTTAGAGTACTCACTGTCTCTTGATGATGCGATAAAGGGATTATACGATAATCCCGATTTACATACGCCACTCCGATCATCATATGTAACAAAGAAACACCTCCAGCATTCTTTCGGAACAACCCTGATCGTTCCTGCCAAAATAGGAGGTGAAAAAGAAGTGATTTACGGTAAAGGAGAGAATTTTCCGTTGCCAGATCATTTCCTAAGAGAAGATGAGAATGAAGACAAACCTGGTCGACATTTATCTAAGTATAGTCCGGAAGCACGCAAGCTCATGGAAAAACAGGGATATGATTTCGCACTTGGAGAAGGTTTATACTTCGATTGAGGTTCCCGAATTCCAGCCAAAGCAGCATATGTACCAAAAGGGAAACCGGATGATTATTACCCTCACAAAAGAGGCTTAGGCTACGTCTCCTCGTCTGATGATGAATGTGGTTGGCAAATTATCGATCAAATTGCTAACAAAGCTAAGGATGGGTGCTTGTCAGATTCCTCAGAATGGGACTCCGATACAAGTTTGGGGGAAGTATTTAAAGCCCTAATGACGAACATGACTACAGCTGATCCATCTACGATGGAGGACGATGATCAAATGCCAACGTGGGAAGACCCATGGGTTCATCACCTGAACATGCAGTATGGTGATAGGTTTGAACAGAGGGAACCCCCCACTGAAGACGAAGTAGTCCAAATTAATATGGGCGATGAGGCCAACCCAAAGCCTATATTCATCAGCGGTAGTCTTCCCCCAAATGAGAAAGAGGAATTAATTTCTCTCATCAGGGAATACATTGACGTCTTTGATTGGAACTATGAGGACATGCCAGGGCTCGACCCCAATGTGGCAATGCATCGCCTCGATATCAAGACGGATGCCAAACTTGTCAAACAACAGCAGAGATGGTTTCATCCGCAGATTATGGAAGCCATCGAGGTAGAGGTTAAGAAGTTGATCGACTCAGGATTCATCCGAGAGGAGCAGCATCCAGACTGGCTAGCTAATATTGTCCAAGTCATGAAGAAAAATGGTAAAATTAGGATATGCATCAACATCAGGGACCTGAATGCGGCATGTCCGAAAGACGACTTTCCTCTCCCAATCACAGACGTCATCATCGACAATACGTGCGGATTTGAGAGAATGTCTTTTATGGATGGCTTTTCGGGGTATAACCAAATTAAGATGCACCCGGATGACGAGAAGCATACAGCGTTCAGAACACCCCTCGGTGTCTTCTGCTACACGGTGATGCCTTTCGGTCTAATTAAAGAACGCAGGCGCCACGTACCAACGAGCAATGACTAAGATTTTCCAAGAACATCTCAGGAAAACGGTTGAGTGCTACGTTGATGATTTGGTTGTGAAAAGCCGCAACAAAGAAGATCACATCAAGGACTTGAAGACGATGTTCGATCTCATGCGGAGTCATCAATTGAAGATGAATCCCACTAAATCCTTCCTTGGAATGTCCAGCGAAAAATTCCTTAGATTCGTCGTCACCACTAAAGGCATACATATTGATCCTGACAAGGTAAAGGCGATACATGAATTACAGCCCCCGAGAAATCTAAGAGAACTCAGAGGATTGCAAGGGCGTTTAGCTTACATCCGACGGTTCATCTCAAATCTTTCTGGGAAGTGCCAACCTTTCTCTAAGCTAAACAAGAAAGGTGTGTCATTTATTTGGGACGACGCCTGCCAAAAAGCACTCGAAGATATCAAGACATATCTGACAAATCCTCCTATTCTCGTCGCACCAAAATCAGGTAAACCGTTCTTGATTTACATCAAGGCGATGAACCACTCGATAAGTGCTTTGTTAGCACAAGACGATGATAATGGTCACGAACAGGCAGTCTATTACCTAAGTTGGACTTTGGTAGGTGTCGAGTCTCGATATCCGATGATTGAGAAAGAATGCCTCGCATTGGTATACACAGTACAAAAGATGCGGCATTACTTGGTTGGACAAACGATTTACGTTATCTCTAACGTTAATCCAGTACGGGTATTTATGACGCAACCGGGTTCGATGAATTGGCGGTTAGCGAAGTGGGCCCTTCTCTTGTCCCAGTATGATTTGCACTTCAAACAGCAGAAGTCAGTCAAAGGACAAGCGATTTGTGATCTTTTGGCGGCAAACCCGACAACAGATACGGCAGAAGTATATGATGACTTACCGGATGAAACTCACGAGGTTAATACTACATCACAACAACAAGTATGGCAATTATACTTTGATGGTGCTTCGAGAGCAGTTAATAAGGCAGTAACCCCCGGATGTCCTAAAGTCTCCTCCGGAGTTGGAGTTGTCTTAGTTTCCCCGGGGAAGCATGTGATGCCTCGGGCTTATTCACTGACAGATCCATGTTCCAATAACGTAGCCGAGTACAACGCTCTTCTCATTGGACTCAGTTTCGCTAAGGAGCTGGGGGTCGAATATCTCGAAGCTTTTGGGGATTCTCGATTGATAGTCAACCAAGTCTGTGGAGAGTATGAAGTCAGGAACCAAGACCTGATCCCATACCACCAGGAGGCCGTCAAAATGGCAGATTCTTTCGAAGAATTCTTTATTGAATACATCCCTTGTCTCCAGAACGCTTATGCGGATGCACTGGCAGCATTAACAGTATCACTTACGCAGCCGCCTGAAACTGAACTGCTAGTCATAGTAAGATCACATCAACTCTGCATACCCATATACAATATGGATATCGAAGAGGAAGATGATAAGAACATAAACGCCAAAGAGGTGAACTCAACTCAAATCGGGTCTGAGTTCCGAGATTGGCGTTTTCCCATCATTGACTACGTCTAATATGGTATTCTGCCAGAGGATGTAAAAGAAAGGGAGTCAATCCGCCAAAGAGCACCAAGGTTCTTCTATAATACCGAGACACGTACATTATACCGTCGGGGGTATGATGATTTGCTACTCCGATGCCTTTCGAACGAAGAAGCAGAAGAAGTTCTTAAGGAAGCACACGAAGGAGAATGCGGTGCGCATCAGCCTGGTCCCAAACTGTATGATCGCATCAGAAGAATGGGATATTTTTGGCCAACAATGGTATGTGACGCAATCGAATACGCCCGAGGATGTCACGCTTGTCAAGTACATGCAAATTATATGCACCAACCACCGGAGCGGTTACACACGTCAACCACGTCTTGGCCGTTCGAGACACGGGGACCAGCCAAGACTCTAACAGAGCTGGGGGTGATTGTAGCTCCTAAACCGGTCGAAGAGGCTCGACGACAGCCGGTGGATAAGCAGAAAGAAAAGGGACCCCAGGAGGTTCAGAATCCGAAGCAGTCTCGTTTCAATCGTCCGATTGGAAGAGATAAACCGGAGAGCTCGAAAACTCCGCGTATTTTCGATATTATGGCTCAATTAGCCAATATCCCAGCACGGATAACGATGTATGAGTTGCTGCGGTTGTCCAAGGAGACCAGGGAAGCCTTACAAGAGGCCTTGGCCGATTCAGAAGCGTTCCTCACTCGGATCAAGCCGGCACCTGAAGAGCCAGAACTGTTAGCTCAACAATGCAATATAGCGGTTAAGAACCTTCCCTGCATTACCTTCACCAAAGAGGACATGCAGACGAAGAATTCAAATCATGATCGGCCCCTATACTTCATCGGGTACATTGGCTCCAGCGAAGTCAACCGAATCCAAGTGGATCCGGGTTCCGCTGTGAGTATTATGCTGCTTCGCCTGATGCATAGCCTTAGCATTCCAGTCAGCAAATTGGTGTCTACAGGCACGATCATTTACGGATTCAACACCGGCGGGTCAAGGCCTCTGGGAAAGATCCGGATAAAATGTCAGATGGGTGATCTGAAGACGGAGGTCACGTGTTACGTGATTGATGCTGAGACATCATATAACTTACTATTGGGTCAGCCTTGGATCCATAGTAACATTATAGTTCCCTCCACCCTACATCAGTGTCTGAAATATGTCGACACTGAGGGGAGGGTCAGGACGGTGGTCGCGGATAAGCAACCATTTAAAGGGTTTGAGAATTATTTCACTGATTCTCTCCTTTATGGTAACGAATTCGATACTGAACCATCGGCCCAGGGCACGGACAGCGGAGAAGAAGCTGATTCCGAAGCCGGATTCGATTACAATGGAGGTTTTGTTTTAAATGACATTGTACCCTTTGTAATCAATCTCGACGATGAACAATCGTCAGATGGCAGTTGTAACTGGCAACTTGCCAATATCGAAATAAATGATGATTTAGAGTACTCACTATCTCTTGATGATGCGATAAAGGGATTATACGATAATTCCGATTTACATACGCCACTCCGATCATCTTATGTAACAAAGAAACACCTCCAGCATTCTTTTGGAACAACCCTGATCGTTCCTGCCAAAATAGGAGGTGAAAAAGAAGTGATTTACGATAAAGGAGAGAATTTTCCGTTGCCAGATCATTTCCTAAGAGAAGATGAGAATGAAGACAAACCTGGTCGACATTTATCTAAGTATAGTCCGGAAGCGCGCAAGCTCATGGAAAAACAGGGATATGATTTCGCACTTGGAGAAGGTTTATACTTCGGTCGAGGTTCCCGAATTCCAGCCAAAGCAGCATATGTACCAAAAGGGAAACCGGATGATTATTACCGTCACAAAAGAGGCTTAGGCTACGTCTCCTCGTCTGATGATGAATGTGGTTGGCAAATTATCAATCAAATTGCTAACAAAGCTAAGGATGGGTGCTTGTCAAATTCCTCAGAATGGGACTCCGATACAAGTTTGGGGGAAGTATTTAAAGCCCTAATGACGAACATGACTACAGCTGATCCATCTACGATGGAGGACGACGATCAAATGCCAACGTGGGAAGACCCATGGGTTCATCACCTGAACATGCAGTATGGTGATAGGTTTGAACAGAGGGAACCCCCCACTGAAGACGAAGTAGTCCAAATTAATATGGGCGATGAGGCCAACCCGAAGCCTATATTCATCAGCGGTAGTCTTCCCCCAAATGAGAAAGAGGAATTAATTGCTCTCATCAGGGAATACATTGACGTCTTTGCTTGGAACTATGAGGACATGCCAGGGATCGACCCCAATGTGGCAATGCATCGCCTCGATATCAAGACGGATGCCAAACCTGTCAAACAACCGCAGAGACGGTTTCGTCCGCAGATTATGGAAGCCATCGAGGCAGAGGTTAAGAAGTTGATCGACTCAGGATTCATCCGAGAGGAGCAGCATCCAGACTGGCTAGCTAATATTGTCCCAGTCATGAAGAAAAATGGTAAAATCAGGATATGCATCAACTTCAGGGACCTGAATGCGGCATGTCCGAAAGACGACTTTCCTCTCCCAATCACAGACGTCATCATCGACAATACGTGCGGATTTGAGAGAATGTCTTTCATGGATGGCTTTTCGGGGTATAACCAAATCAAGATGCACCCGGATGACGAGAAGCATATAGCGTTCAGAACACCCCTCGGTGTCTTCTGCTACACGGTGATGCCTTTCGGTCTAAAGAACGCAGGCGCCACGTACCAACGAGCAATGACTAAGATTTTTCAAGAACATCTCAGGAAAACGGTTGAGTGCTACGTTGATGATTTGGTTGTGAAAAGCCGCAACAAAGAAGATCACATCAAGGACTTGAAGACGATGTTCGATCTCATGCGGAGTCATCAATTGAAGATGAATCCCACTAAATCCTTCCTTGGAATGTCCAGCGGAAAATTCCTTGGATTCGTCGACACCACTAAAGGCATACATATTGATCCTGACAAGGTGAAGGCGATACATCAATTACAGCCCCCGAGAAATCTAAGAGAACTCAGAGGATTGCAAGGGCGTTTAGCTTACATCCGGCTGTTCATCTCAAATCTTTCTGGGAAGTGCCAACCTTTCTCTAAGCTAAACAAGAAAGGTGTGTCATTTATTTGGGACGACGCCTGCCAAAAAACACTTGAAGATATCAAGACATATCTAACAAATCCTCCTGTTCTCGTCGCACCAAAATCAGGTAAACCGTTCTTGATTTACTTCAAGGTGATGAACCACTCGATAAGTGCTTTGTTAGCACAAGACGATGATAATGGTCATGAATAGGCAGTCTATTACCTAAGTCGGACTTTGGTAGGTGTCGAGTCTTGATATCCGATGGTTGAGAAAGAATGCCTCGCATTGGTATTCGTAGTACAAAAGATGCGGCATTACTTGGTTGGACAGACGATTTACGTTATCTCTAACGTTAATCCAGTACGGGTATTTATGACGCAACCGGGTTCGATGAATTGGCGGTTAGCAAAGTGGGCCCTTCTCTTGTCCCAGTATGATTTGCACTTCAAACAGCAGAAGTCGGTCAAAGGACAAGCGATTTGTGATCTTTTGGCGGCAAACCCGACAACAGATACGGCAGAAGTATATGATGACTTACCGGATGAAACCCACGAGGTTAATACTACATCACACCAACAAGTATAGCAATTATACTTTGATGGTGCTTCGAGAGTAGTTAATAAGGCAGTAACCCCCGGATGTCCTAAAGTCTCCTCCGGAGTTGGAGTTGTCTTAGTTTCCCCGGGGAAGCATGTGATGCCTCGGGCTTATTCATTGACAGATCCATATTCCAATAACGTAGCCGAGTACAACGCTCTTCTCATTGGACTCAGTTTCGCCAAGGAGCTGGGGGTCGAATATCTCGAAGCTTTTGGGGATTCTCAATTGATAGTCAACCAAGTCCGTGGAGAGTATGAAGTCAGGAACCAAGACCTGATCCCATACCACCAGGAGGCCGTCAAAATGGCAGATTCTTTCGAATAATTCTTTATTGAATACATCCCTCGTCTCCAGAACGCTTATGCGGATGCACTGGCAGCATTAGCAGTATCACTTGCGCAGCCGCCTGAAACTGAACTGCTAGTCACAGTAAGATCACATCAACTCTGCATACCCATATACAATATGGATATCGTAGAGGAAGGTGACAAGAACATAAACGCCAAAGAGGTGAACTCAACTCAAATCGGGTCTGAGTCCCGAGATTGGCGTTTTCCCATCATTGACTACGTCCAATATGGTATTCTGCCAGAGGATGTAAAAGAAAGGGAGTCAATCCTCCGAAGAGCACCAAGGTTCTTCTATAATACCGAGACCCGTACATTATACCGTCAGGGGTATGATGATTTGCTACTCCGATGCCTTTCGAACGAAGAAGCAGAAGAATTTCTTAAGGAAGCACACGAAGGAGAATGCGGTGCGCATCAGCCTGGTCCCAAACTGTATGATCGCATCAGAAGAATGGGATATTTTTGGCCAACAATAGTACGTGACGCAATCGAATACGCCCAAGGATGTCACGCTTGTCAAGTACATGCAAATTATATGCACCAACCACCGGAGCGGTTACACACGTCAACCACGTCTTGGCCGTTCGAGACATGGGGAATGGACATTGTCGGTCCTATTTTTCCCCCTTCAGTCAAAGGTGATCGATTTATTCTCGCAATCACGGATTACTTTTCAAAGTGGGCTGAAGCAATTCCGCTTAAAGAAGTGAAGACGAACAACGTCATCAATTTCATCAAGCATCATGTCATATACCGACACGGCGTGCCAAGACGGATCATTCATGACAACGGTCCACAGTTCATAAGCAACGCTTTCGTCAGGTTTTGTGACAAGTTCAAGATTCAAGATGTTTCGTCAACAGCTTATTATCCCGCTGCGAATGGATTAGCTGAGGCTTTTAACAAGACGATCATTAAGATCCTGTCAAAGCTCGTGAAGACCAATAAACGAGACTGGGACAATAAACTCGGTGAAGCACTCTGGGCTTATCGTACCACTGTACGAACACCTACAGGAGCTACCCCATATTCGTTGGTATACGGATGTGAAGCTGTGCTACCTTTGGAAATCCAAATCCCGTCTCTTCGGATTGCTCTCGCAACGGAGATGACGACGGAGAAACAACATCAGAAACGTCTCGAAGAACTCGAAATGTTGGATGAAAGACGCTTGGAAGCTTAACAACACATTGAGTTTTATCAAGCCAGAATATCTAGGGCTTTTAACAAAAGAGTCTGACAAAGAAGCTTCAAGGAAGGAGATCTGGTCCTCGCTGCTCGCCGACCGATAATCCTCAATTCCAAGAAGAAGGGTAAATTCGAACCCAAATGGGAAGGACTGTTTGTGATAGACACGGTTTACTCAAACGGCGCATATCGCCTTATTTCTCTAGAGGGCGTCAGGCAATTAATGCCAATAAATGGGAAGTTCCTGAAAAAGTACTATCCTTAGTACATTCAGGATAACCCATTTATCGGGAAGTTCCTTGAAGAATGTTACACTTAATATTCTAGAGGATAACCCAAAATCATTTTCACCACCAAAATCCCTTACTGATCAATTTTAATTGACAGTGAGTCCACCAAAACTGTCTTTCTGGTCCAAACCACCAACAAATTCCCCTCTTGATTCTTTCCACAAACAAGAGGTCCATTTTCAATTCAGAGCCTCCTTTCGATAAACGAAAGAGCTCCCCTCTTTTCTCTTTGGTTAAACCTCTTCATGGTTATAACCAAAGTTGAAATTTTATTTCGATAAACGAAAAACTCATCTAGATAACCAATCCTATAAAAGGTAAGCTTATTTAGATCTTCCGGATTCTCGGAGTGGAGATCCCACTTCTAGTTTCTTTCTTGCACTGGAAATAGAATATAAAATTCTTCCTTTCCAGAATCAAGGAATAGAATATAAAATTCTTCCTTCCTTGTTCGGGGAATAGAATATAAAATTCTTCCTTCCCACACCAATCCTTTTCTGAGAATTTAGGATTCATCCTAGGAAGTTTATCCCGAATCCTAAGCAGGGATAAGTCTGCGCCTAACACGCGCTGCCGGTTTAGTCTTTCTCCGTAGAAGAAGACACCAGAGTTTGATTCTGGGGTATTTTATCCTGAAACCCAAGTAAGGATAAGTCTACGCCTAACCCGCGCTGCCGGTTAGTTCTTAACCATTAAAAAGAACACTCGCCCACATATTTAACATTGTGGCAGGTTGTTATTAATAACACCAAAATCCATGCCTTACGCGCATGGGGAATTTTATCCTGAATCTTAAGAAAGGATATGCCGACGCCTAACACGCGCCGCCGGTTTAGTCTTTTTCCGCAGAAAAAGACACCAGTGTTCGATTCTGGGGACCTTTATCCCAAAGCCTAAGTAGGGATAAGTCAACGTCTAATACACGTTGCTGGGTAGCCTATTCCCATAACAATGGCGAAGTCTACGTATTCGAAGTCGTAGCACAAAGTCTAAGAGAGTTCATTCCTTTAGCACAACGTCACATGCGGAACGGACTAAAACAATCCGCATGCTAGCCCGACTCAAACGGTAGTCGGTAAAGGCTAATCAAATCTGTTGAAGGCTGGGGGTTAGCCAAAAATCCTAAAGTCAACGCCTAACACGCATCGCCGGGTAACCTATTCCCGTAACAAATGGTAAAGCCTATGTATTCAACATCATAGCATAAAGACTAAGGGAGTTCATTCCGTTAGCGCAACGTCACATGCGGAACGGACTAAAACAATCTGCATGTAAGCCCGATTCAAACGGTAATCGGTAAGAGCACGTCAAATCCGTTGAAGGCTGAGGATTTGCCAAAAATCTTAAGTCAACGTCTCTTACACGTTGCTGTTTAGTCTTTTCACAGGAGAAAGACGAAGTCTACGTATTCAATATCGTAGCACTAAAAGGGTTAACTCTTTTAGCTTAACGTCATATGCGGAACGGACTTAAACAATCCGCATGCTAGCCCGACTCAAACGGTAGTCGGTAAAGGCTCATCAAACCCATTGATGGCTGAGAATTTGCCAAAAATTCTATAAATACGAGTCATTGACGCATCAATTCCATAGATTGGTCTCGTGACTCAAATATCTGCCATGCTCCAATTCCTTAAGAGCTTAAACCGTGTATACTCCAGAAGACGTACGAGTATAAACTGTGTCGAACGCCGGACAACGCGTCGCAATAAAGCTTGGACGCCGGACAACGCGTCGCAATAAAGCTTGGACGCCGGACAACGCATCATAAGGAAGCTCAAACGCCGGACAACACGTTGTAAATGATGATTCAACACCGACAATCGGAGGTCAGCAAACTCGAGCTAAAAAGTCAGGAAATCGAGAATCAACTTCAAATTCAAAAATCCGACAGACTGTCAGATAATAAATGCAGCACCGGGACCCTTACAGACATTTGACAAAGCACCGAATAGCCTGGAGGACTGAAGGAATCAAGAATAGAAGCCATTCCAGATATCCCGTCATAACTAATTGAAGGATGGGACAATCATATCCAAAGTATTCCAGACTCTTCTATAAAAGAACGAGGCTGAAATACTTTGGAGGGGGTATCTGTAGGCGTATAAAACTGCCAATAGGTCCCTTAACACAGCTCGACGACGTCGAACCAACCACGATCATTAGTCTGCAACACCGAAGCCAAGTGGTACGCGACGAAACGGAGCTACGAGGCTATGAGGCTAACGAACCGCACGCAAACAACGGAATAAATCCACTCGCGTGCGGAATCGAGTTAACGGGTTGAAGAATCAACGAGTCATCCAACCAAGAGCGGACTCGGACGAATCACGATCGAATCAAGATCAGTTTCAGACTCGAATTCAAAAGTGGATTTACTACCAAATCAGGAACCGGATTTACTACCAAATCAGGTCAACGAATCAAGTCCGAACAAATCTACCACAAAACGGACACAACGATGGAAAACAGCGAAACCAACACCCAAAGGGGCTCGGCCAAAACCGAGCCACCTCAAGGTGGCTCGGCCAAAGCCGAGCCACCCTGAGGGGGCTCGGTGGCTGAGCCACCTCAGGGTGGCTCGGCCTTGGCCGAGTCACTTCAAGGTGGCTCGGTGGCTGAGCCACCCTGAGGTGGCTCGACAGCCGAGCCACCTCAAGGTGGCTCGGTGGCCGGCCCAGATCTGTGCCAAGGCACAGATTTGGTTGCCTATAAATAGAGGGCTTGGTTCATTTGTTCAGGGGTTGGAAATTTTGGAGAGGCGAAGCTCTGCTGGATTCGAGGCTCAGAACTTAAAAAGATTCAAGCTTTAGGACTTTGAGGACTTGCTCTTCCAGATCCGGTGCTCGGCGATCGTCAACGCCAAATAAGGCAAGAGTTCGAGAGGAACCGGATCTCAGATCGGATCTCAGATCTACGCAGGCATACTCCGGATCAAAGCTTGGCCTTTGATACCGAGATTCGGGCGATTATTTCCTTGGTGAACTAATCCCCCGGCTATTATTTCCTTGGTGAAATAATACCCGTCGTACTGCGTAGATCCGACCGGATCTAGATCGCGCGGTGGTCCACGGATAAACCCCGGCGCAGGCGAAGAACCCACGCAAGCGAGCGACCGCAAAACAGGAGCTCGTGATTTGTTCGACAAACAAGGATAAAAAGTTGTAATCTTTCTTTTTTTTATTTGATTTTCATTGTAACCGGATCATATAAAAAGACCGGATCTTTGTAACCGAAAAATAGTTATTCAAGATAGCAATGGAATCGATGAAGAAAGCAACGATTTTTCCCGCGAACATGGCAAGGACAGGCTTGACCTGGTTGGAGGTCGGTAGAACTTTACCCGATGCAACTTTGGCATCAATCGGGGTGAGATCTTCATTGGTATTCTCTACTTGGCATCAATCGGGGTGAGAACTTCTTGGACTTGCGGGGGGAGGTGGATCCGGACGAGGATGACAGATACTCCTCGAACTTTTGCTGGTCAAATTCCTACTCGACCTCCTCCTCGACCAGGATTGAGATCCGCGGCTGCGACGTAACGATCTCGGTAGCGAGATCGGCGGCTCCCACTGTGGTCGCCAGATTATTCGCGGGAAAAATTATTGTTTTCATTGAAGTCATTGTCTCCTTAAGCAACTGTTTATCGGTTACAAAAGATCCGGTTACAACAAAATCAAAGAAAAATAAAAAGATTACAACTTTCCTTTTTTGTGGAACAAATCACAAGATCCTGTTTTGCGGGTCTTTTGCTTGTGTGGGTTCTTCGCCTACGCCAGGGTTAATCCGTGGACCACCGCGCGATCTTGATCCGGTCGGATCTACACGGTATGATGGGTGTTATTTCACGAAGGAAATAATAGCCGAGGGGATTATTTCACCAAGGAAATAATAGCCTCAAGTAATTGAAATCGACCAAGCGAAATCGATACTCTTCTCGGGATCAAAAACCAAGTTTTGATCCGGAGGGTGACCGTGTAGATCTCAGATCTGATCTCTCTCAAACTCCTACCTTGTTTGGTGGGGATGATCGACAAGAACCAGATCTGAAAGTTTAAGTCTTCAAAGCTTCAAAACTCCGAGGTTTAGATCTCAATCCAGCAGAGCTTCGCCTTCAAAAATTCCAAACTTTAGTCTTCAATCTCTCAAAAGTCCAACCTTTTAAAAAATGAGCCTAGGGGTCTATTTATAGGCTCTTAAAAGTGGATCTGGACTCAGATCTGGGCCCAGATCAGGACTCGGCCTAGGTGGCTCGGCCACCTAGGTGGCTCGGCCACCGAGCCACCAAGAGGTGGCTCGGCCGGCCACCTAGGTGGCTCGGCGACCGAGCGACCATGGTGGGCCGCCGAGCCACCAGGAGGTGGCTCGGCCATGGCCGAGCCACCTAGGAGTGGCTCGGTTTCGGCCGAGCCCTCCAGGTGTTTGCCGTTTTGTCATTTTCCGATTTCGCGGTTTATCCGAACTCTGATTTGGCATTCCGGATCTTGATTTGGCAGAAAATCCATCTTGGTGTTCGAGTTCGAGTCCGCTCCCGATCTTGATTGATGTGGTGGACCCTACGGTTGGATGACTCCACTACAAGAAATCTGGTATTTAACAACCAAAATTAGTGAAGGGACCAGTTGACCGTCGTTAATGTGTGTACAATAACGACGGTTTTAAAGCCCTTCATCGAGTTATCATAATTATTAGAGTAATTATATGAGGTGGGATAACAGTTTTCTAATCCCTTCGTTGATTTGGTTCTAATATCGTCGTTATTGGGTTTCTAAAACACGAAAGAGTCTATTACCTTCGTTAATCATAATTCCTAATCCTAAGCATAACAGGCCACTAACCCAAACAATCCACTAACCAAAACTAATATAAATTAGAACCGAAACCCAAATAACCCACTAGCGCAGATTAATCTAAACCCTAATTAAAAAAGTTTCGTTACTGTTCACATAGGGCATACAATCACCCCTATTCTCTTCCATGTGCCAGCGCCAGCGCCGCCGTCGCCCAGTGCCAGTGTTCTTTCCCACAACCCATCGTGAGCGTTCCTGCAAGCGCCGGCGTTCCTGCCTCTGCCCACGATCCTGCCACAGCGTCGACGATCTCTTCCACCTACCGCTGCTCAGTGCCGATGCCGCCCTCATCGCCCCAGCGTCGCCAACCTCCGCTCAGTGCCTGCCCTTCGTCGCCCCGTCACCGGCGTCGCCCCAGCACCGCCAGATCTCCACCGCAACCCTTCGTCGTGCCCCTGCCAGCGCCGTTCTTGTGTGGTATAATTGCACTTAATGGTTGTTTTTTATGGATTTTCTCTATGTTTTGATATTAAATGTTCTACTTTAGGCTTTTATTTATGATGGTTATTTTTTCTTTATGTAATTTTCAAGAAACTGTCTGCTATGCATCTATAGTCAGGTGAAGAATTCATGTGAAGATATTATCTAGTTGCATAATTAATTTAACGTATACATCAATTCCAGGATCTATAGTTCAATTTGGGGATCGACTGATCTACTGATCAATTTGAGGTATCATTCACTTATTAATGATGGGAGTTCAATACCTGTTTGACTGAGGAATGATGCGACTGCGACATCCTTTCAGTATGTATGGTATTGGAGATGCTTTTGCCATGGACACTGATCATCAGCTGAAAAAAGAGATGCTGAGGTTTTAAAATGTCATAATTTCAATATCTAATATTTTTTACACCGTTCATGTTCTTTCACAAATTGGTTTTTTGTCTCTTATTGCATAGATCTCATTGCAGAGACTCTCAATGTGGGAAGAAGAAGAGAAGAACCGTAATGAAATGAGAAAGAGGAGCTTTTTTGCTGATTTACTTAATACTGCCCGTGAATTTCAACTGCAGGCACATGGTGTTTCTAAACGACGAAAAGTGAGGAATGACCATGTTCAGGTATCAATTTTATGTAGAGATTGTTCCTTGTTTGACTATTTCTTTAGTTTTCTTTTATTGACTATAGCTCAAATAGCTTCTAACATATGAAAAATGAAAAATGAAAAAACTACAAACACTCCACCTCAGCACATCTAAAGATCTGTAAAAGAGAAGCTAGCACATACTTTTTCAAATATGAAAGAGAGTTTTTTAATAGAACGTTAAGTAAGTTGTTTCATTCACATATGTATCATGAATGTTTGCCCATATCCATATGATGCAAGAGGAATCTGCTTTCGCTTATTCTAGTTGAAGTGATATCAAACTACTCTATTCTCAGTGTCACATGCATACTTAGCACCAAGCACATGCCAAAATACAGAAACAGATGTTTGCCGTCTGTATTATGCAAGGGACTGTGCTCTTGCTGATTCTAGTTGAAAGGTGATATCAAACTGGTCTATTCTCAGTGTCAGGTACATAGTTACCAGCACGAAGCACATGTCAACATACACAAATGGTGAGACTCCAAACCAATTATTCTTTTGGTTTGAATGCTTCCAGCTGACTGTACAAAGTGACGACTGACGCCACTAAATATTATCCAAAAGTGTAAATAAAATCAGATGGTTTTGGTCCATACATCTCTGTGTGTATGTGAGCATGCACACACATGCATTTGCCCAAGAGAAACAAAGTTTGACACCCTTGCGTTGAAGTTTATTTATGACAGTTGATTATTGAAGCATGCATTTGCTTGCATTTCCATCTGTTTGTAAAACTTTTTGATTTTTCTGCTTGATAGCAATGGCATGGAAGGCAAAGGCAAAGAGCTACAAGTGCAGAAAAGTTGAGGTACCAAGCACTGAAAGCAGATGACCAAGAAGCATATATGAAGATGGTAGAGGAGAGCAAAAATGAACGCTTAACAATGCTTCTTGGGAAAACAAATGAGCTCCTTGTCCGCCTTGGGGCTGCTGTTCAGCGACAAAAAGATGCAGAGCATACAAATGATCTTGAAACTCTGAAGGTATAAATACCTGAATAGTGCAATACATGTAGTTTTATGAATTATTGTTACTTTAGCATTACCTATTATGCATTCCACACATAAAACCAGCATTTATGGGATGATTAAAGTGTGTGACCAATATAGATATATGTTAACCTTTTTCTATATAACTTGTGAAATGTGGAACTTGCATTGTGTACACCTATCGTATGCATAGTTCACTCGTCAAAACATGCTCGCCAGTTTCAATATCAACATTACTAAGAGTTGTTTGTCTCTGTTTGTTGTTGCAGAGTCATTTCGAAGGCGAGCACTTTCTTAGAGAAGGACATCTTAGAGGAGAGTGCTTTCTTGGTGAACTGCATTGTGATTCGTCACCGTTGTTTATGCTTTTTGATACTAATAGTGATGGACTGATATCCTTTCTGGAGTAAGCTAGATTTAATTTGCTTTATTGATAAAGCTTAAAGTTAATGGCTAAACTTTAATTTCTCTAAGTTTGAGTTTATGCTAATTTTACTTTTATTTTTTTATCGTTGTAGGTATATCTTCTGTCACGTTGCTCAACATTCCTGAATTAAGCTTCAGTGTGGCGTTCAAAATTTTTCAACATTATGATGACACCTTTCTCACGTTGCTCAACATTCCTGATAATATTTGTTTAATTGATATTTCTTAATTATGTGATTTTTTTAAATTTTCAGGCTACCCATGCAAGATTAGGAGGGGGTAGCTCGAGTCTTTTTTTGACGATGATTAGAGATGAAAGAATGTGTCTTCCCCAAACTTTTATTTTAATTTGTTTTAGATAGTTTCATGTATTTTTCTTTGGAACAATTAGGATATTAACTCTTGTTATTAGTATTGAATATTTGAGGATGATGGATATTTATTTATTGATGTTATTAATGAATGAAATTATTATTTTTCCTCTTATTCATTATTGGGTATTTTTAATATATTTTTGTTGTGAATCTTAGTGTCAGGTTGAGAATAATATGATAGTTGTCTATGAATGAAAAAATTATTATTAATATATATTAGAAATTTGTAGTCTACAATGACGGTTTTATAAACCGTATTTTGTTCATCAACGAAGGGAAATCACCGTCGTTGATGCGTTACTAATTACCCATTGTGAGGACTTTTACGACGGTATCAACCGACATTAATTAGTCTTCAACGATGGGAAAATATCCCCGTAACTATTGGTAATGATGGGAAAATATACCCGTAACTAATGGTAACGACGGAAAAATATCCCGTCACTGATGGTAACGACGGGAAAATATCCCTGTCACTGATGGTAACGACGGTGATAATTACCGTCGTAAATATTAATGACGGTAATATGTTCCGTCGTTATAGACTCTATAACGACGGGTAGTATATCCCTTTGTGACCCTTTAGCGAAGAGGGCTTCAACGACGGGTGACGAAGGGATTTTTCTCCGTCGTTAGCATACAATAACGAAGGTTTTTAGCTCTTTAACAAAGGAAAATCCCTTCGTTAAAGATGTAATTTCTTGTAGTGCTCGTTGATTCATCGACCCGTTAGCTTGATTGGGCACGTGATTGGATGTATTCCGTTGTTTGCGTGCAGTTTGTTAACCTCGTCGCCTCGTTAATCTGCTTCGTCACGTCTCACTTGGCTTTGGTGTTGTGGTCTAACGATCATGCTTGGATATATCGCCTGATGGTTCGTTGGTTTGTCGAATCACTGTGTCGAGCTGTGTTAAGGGACCTATAAGTAGTTTTATACGCCTACAGGCATGGCACCATATAAAGCATTGTATAGGAGGTCTTGCAGACCACCTATTTGTTAGGCAGAACCAAAAGACAATCTATTGCTTGGACCAAAGTTTGTTAGACAGACTACGGAGCAGGTAGCAGTCATTCGAGAGCGCATTCTTGCAGCACAAAGTCGTCAGAAAAGTTATGCAGACTAGAGGCGACAACCATTAGAATTCCAGGTTGGGGATTATGTTTTGTTAAAAGTATCACCAATGAAGAATGTACATCATTTTGATAGACGGGGCAAGCTTGCTCTGAGGTACATTGGTCCGTTCTTGATGTCGAGCATACATGATATTTTTCATGTTTTTATGCTTTCGAAGCATCTACGCGACGAGGAGGAGAAGCGAGTGTTAAACGCACCGAAGGTCGAGATTCGTGATGATTTGACTATGATTGAGATTCTGGTATGCATTCTTGCCATAGAGGACAAGAAGCTTAGAAATAAGGTGATACCCTTAGTTAAAGTTCAGTGGAACCGGAGAGGCGCTGAGGAGATTTCACGGGAACGTGAGGAGGATATGCGTCGCGAGTACCCACACATGTTTGAACAGGCAAATTAAAAATTCAGTATGATTTGTTTATGATTTATGGTTATCCGTATGGTCATGTTTATACTTAACGCTAGAATGATGATACTAGCACTTAGCTCCTAAGTATTAGAAACACACGATATATATATGGGGGTTCCTTGTTTGGATTTTTCACCCGACGTACTTGTTTTGTTGAGTTAGGGGTTAACTGGGAGTATTTGCATTTTAGACCGTTAAGTATAGATATCGATGATGATTTTCGGGGGCGCGAATATATTATGCATCGCGACTACCCGCACTTGTTTGAGCAGGTCGGTTGATTTATTTTGATTGATATTTATGGATTGTTTATATGGTTATATTCATACTTAACGCTAGAATGGAGGTATTGATATTTAACTCCTAATCATTCGGAGCACATGATATATATATGGGGGGTTATTTGTTTGGATTTTTCACCCGACGTACTAGTTCCGTCTAGTTAGGGGTTGAGTGGGAATATTGACATTCTATATTGTTAAGTGTAAATATTTTTATGTTTCATATCTAGAGATTAATGATGCGAGATGTGTATCTAAGGGTTTCCTTGTTTGGATTATCCCCTCAACATGCTTTTCTGATATTATTAATCTCAAGGATATGATTGCGGAATTTCGGGGATGAAGTTCTTTTCAAGGGGGAAGAATGTAAAACCCCAAAATTTGAATATTATGTGCAAAACAATAATAAATATGTTATATGATGAAAATATAACATATTTTGATATTTGAGTATGATAGAAATTGATTTAGATCAATTCAATATATATTTGTGAATATATAAGTGCAAATGCACAAAACATGCACGAAGAGAAATCTGAAAAAATGACTAGTAAAGAGTTTATATATTTTACACACCGGTATGATTTGAATCTAGAAAACTAAAAAGACTAAAGTTGTAGGTCCCTTCAATAGCTTTCCAACAAATCTTAAATCACCTCATTCTGAGGTCGAATGAGAAAGTTACAGTCAAAATACAAAAGGTTATTTTCCTAGTCAGACTAGGTTTTCTGGTTCGGGTCAAACGGGTTTATTTCAGGTTTGCATATATATATATATATATATATATATATATATATATATATATATATTCATGAAAATTATCATCTTTTTATCAAAGTTTCAAACTCTAGCAGCCCCTCTTCCTCTCTCTCAAACCCTAGCCCTAAAGTTGAGATTTTGGGAGAGTCTTGTGAGGCGAGAAGCGAGGAAAAGGCGAGATCTACGACGTTTGGTGACGAGGAGTCGTTTCACATCAGTTTTAGAGACTTACACATATGATAAGGAAAGATCATCTACGTCCAAACTCATCCTAATAGTGTTTAATAATTATAAAAGTGTTTAATCAATATTTTCATGCTTAAGGCTTAACCTAATTTGATAAAGAAGAGATTTTTGATGATAAATCTTAACCTAATGCTAGATCATTAGTTTTTCCTAATTGTTTATGATAGTAATATGATTATGATCATTAGAGGTGATTAATTTTTTATTTTTTAAACTTGATAATTATGTTTAACTTGTGTGTTAACCCTAATTTGTTGTCTAATTGAATTATAAAGAGGTTTAGTTTTTGTTTTCATCATAGATTGCAGAAAACTGCTACACGTGTATAACATTTAACTAAAAATTTGAGCTAACATATAAAATCCAAACTAAACAAAACCAGTTTCAAATAAAAGCTATGTGAACCAATTTTTCAAAACGGAAACCTATTCTAAGAAAAAGTTTTTATAGAGAAAGATATACTCAATTTACTAATGACATGTTCTGTTGAAAACTGTTGCACATGTGTAACCTTTAACTAGAAATTTGAGATATTATATAAACTCCAAACTGAACCAAATTAGTGCTAAATGATAGCTATGTGGATCTAGTTTCCAAAATAGAAAACAATTCTTAAAAAGAGTTTGTCTAGAGAAAGATATGCTCAATTTACTAATGATATATTTTGCAAAAAACTACGATATGCTGATTTGAAATAATTGATATATTACGCGAATGTTTCTTTGAGTTTTCATGTTAAATAATCATGCTTAAACCCTAGGTTTATGATACCTAAGTAAGATAAACATATTTAAATGAATTTTATCTCTGTTCATGAGTAGTTTTTATCATGTGTTGATAATCACTTTGTTTACATATGAGATAATTGAAGAAATTGTTTAATTAGGATGTTAAACCCTAATTTGGAAGATATAATAATTTAATTTAATGATTTAGATAATTCATGTTGCATATGCCAAGTATAAAATCTTGTTTTAATGTCGTGATATGTACAATTTACATAAGTACTGTTTGTGCACGAAAGAATGCGTGTCTTGATAGAGTAGTCGACTACTAAGCTTAGTAGTCGGCTACTCGTGCCCAGTTGAGTATAAAAAAAACTATGTTTTTGCAGAGTAGTCGACTAATGTTCTTAATAGTTGACTACTGATACTTATATATGTTATTATAGAGTCTGGATGGACTCAGTGTAGTCGACTACTAAGCCTAGTAGTCGACTACTAAGGCTGTTGCTTGAATTTTTGTTTTGCATCTGTTTGAGATATGTTTGTGGGTTTCAAGCCGTACTTCTTTATATGTAAATTCACGAATAGTGTAGTAGCACACACATGGGTATGCTAAAAGGAATTATGATGGATTTTTACCCGATTACTTTGTGAAAAAGTTTAGTACATATTATACACACACCTTCTGGATATCGTTGATGAGCTCAGTTCAATACTACGGGGGTAGTACGTCGATATTCCATTAGTATAGGCTATTGAGTCCGGTTTATGATGCTTTATCTAGTAGTCCGTCTCGTACTAGGGTGCGATGAGACTTGTGAGCCGTATTTCTAGGATGCCTTCTTTCCCTTGGTAGTCCGTCCCACACTCGTGTTACGTACAAAGATGCGATGAGACTAATGAGCCATGTACACTATTAGGATACCGACCGAGTAGTTCGTCCCGCATGATGATGCGATGAATCAAAATATTGTAAGGATTTGCATTGAGAAGATTGTTGATAGCTTAAATCTTTGGCGGATGCCAGTTATGTTTTTGACTCACTACAAATATATGATCCAGAGTACTTTGCATTTAAAAGTACACAGGATTTGTGTCGGTATTTATTCTATCTTCCCAGTGATAGTGGAAGATATTATGAATACGATATGTTGATGTCTTTACTTTCTTTTACTGCTTTTCTTTATTTTCTTAGTTGAGATCAATAATTAGTGATTCACAATTTGAGATATATGGTATATACATGAGGGTTTTCTTGTTTGGATTATTTTGCTCGACGTACCAGTCTCGTGTTATGGATTTCTAAATGTTGATTTTATTTAGATTGTTTATCTTTAGTTCGGTATTAATATTAAGATATTTACAATTCGGGACATATGATATATATACATGAGGGTTTCCTTGTTTGGATTATTTCGCTCGATGTACTACGTCTCGTATTGTACTTGTCTAAATATTAATTCCATTAGATACGGGGAAAAATAATCTAGGTAGACTACGCTTAATAGATAGAGCCTCCATTCATCTAGCAGACCGTTCCCTAGGGGCGGATGGAGGTGATCTTGCTATAGCGCTCTGACGCACTTGTTGTTGCTCTTTTTCTTCTAATATTATATTAGTTAATTTGGAGTACCGGAAAGTCGCAGGATAACGGAGTTCTTGCATAGTCGCTATTACATGAGATTTATTAGAGCCTCCAATATAGTTTTATATTTTTGTTCAGACCTTAGAGTTTATTTCATAGTGTAAAGGCAGTGTGCCTTAGTATAATTTTTAGTTGTTTCTTATCGAGACATATTTCATTTTGGATATCAGATGTATTCTAGGTTGTTCATTAAGACATGATTTATTTATGAGATACTTATTTCTACATCATGTCAATTGTAGTTATTTCATTTCTTTTGCCTATTTTGTATATGCACTTTATTTTGATTTCACTAGAGGATATTGATATGATTGGTAAAACTTGTTATTGCACAGTGTGGGTGCAAGGCAGATTTTACATCTCTGGGTTCATCTTGTACTGTAGCCATGTATAAAAACAAGGGCATCACAACAACCATCAAATTATAGTATAAAAACTTATAAATCACACAAGGAAGGTGTTTGTAGGAAAAAAAACTTAAAATGGGTTCTTATGTTGTGTGTGTGATAATTAGAAGTGATGGATGTGATTGTGGAGAGATAAAGAGAGTGAGTGTGATTGTATGTAAATAAAAACAAAACAAAATTAAGAGTGAAGAGATAAAGAGTGGATGTGATAAAGTGTAAGTGCAAACAAAACTAACGAAAAGGAAGAAAGAAAGATAAAGGAAATAAAATCAAGAAACAAATGAGAGAAAAATCAAGAATAAAGAGGAAATAAAGAAAGTAAAAGATGAAGGATTCAATTAGAGATATGAAAAATCTAGAATTGAATCCACTAGCTAATTTCATATAATTTTTAGAGTTTCCACAAGTATTAGTTCCATATCTTTAAAAAAAGACAATTCCCTAGAGGGTTCTAGCCTCAAGGCGAATCAAAGAAAGTGAAAATAAACAAAAAAACTAATCCTAAGAGGGTTCTAGCCTCAAGATGAATAATGCAAGAAAATAAAATCTAAACTATAAAATAAATTGCAAGAAATAAATCCAAGAATTTAAAGCAAGAAAGTAAAGACATGAAAGTAAATCTACTTTATTAAGCGTGAAAATAAATCTAAAGCAAGAAAATTCTGGCCTCTTAGCTATTTAAGCAAGAAAAGAAAGCAAAGGATATATTTATTAACAAATAGAAAATTTACATCGCAAAAGGGTTCTAGCCTCAAGGTGATAGCAAACTTTCATCTTGATCTTCATCTTCATCTCACCTTCATCTTCATAATCAAATAAAGAGAAGAAAAGAAAAATATGAAGAGGTGAAAATATTTCTTTATTTAAAAATGTTACAATTTGAAAGGTCTTCTCAATTAAGAGTAACTCTTCTCTCCAAAAAGAGTTTTTACAAAATATTTCACACCCTAACCCCTCACTCTCTACCCCTATTTATAGCCTACAATAATGAATGAGAGCCTTTCGATTAAACTTGATTCTCAAGTTAATCAATTTCACCCTTTAAACCATAATTGCACATTTGGTATAGATACGAGTATCGATATAGGTATAGATACGGGCATCAATATAGGTATCGATACTAGTATCGATACATCTATCAATGAAGTATCGATATAGGTATTAATACCAGTATCAAAAATCTAACTTTACAAATGGCTTCGTCTCATCAAGATAAGCGATTTTTATATATTATATGTTAATTTTCGCCTTCCGGATTGGGAGATATCATTGTTTCTTTGCGGTCAACCATCTTGAATATGATTTATTTTCATATTAGATTTTTGTTTTCTCCAGCTTCTATAGGCTACTTGACTTGATCCCAGGCTTCAATAAAATATTACAAAATGAGGAAGTTAGAGTCTTTTGAGGCTTTTATTCATTATTTCTTCATTAACCTGCAAATTAAGATAAAAATAATTATTAGTAGTATATTTATTCATATAAAATAGATAATAAGGATATAAAAATGTAATAAAAATATGATTATCAAACACCTCCACACTTAAACTTTTGCTAGTCCTCTAGCAAAGAAAGAAATTGAAAGAGAAAGAAAAAAAAATCCTAACTCACTTTCGCAGGAATCGCGATTGTATTTTAGCGCATATAACAAGCCTTTAAACCTCCTAGGTTACCCTAGTGGATGAGTTGTAGTCTCATGAGGGTTTACAGTGAATATATCTACAAAGTTCATTCAACTTGTTAATTTATAGAAGTTATTAAATAATTAATTTACTGGATATATATAGACATTCTAATTAAAGCTAGTTATTACTCAAGAAAATATTTTTATATATAACTCTTGTTAGACCCTAGAGGGGGGTGATTAGGGTCTTATGCTAATCTAATTTGATTAAATGCTAATTAAAAATAATTATCAAGTTATCCTAGTAAGTATAAAATATAACAATAATATAAGCTAGGATAAGCAATATGAACAATGAGATATATCCTATATGATAAAATATATATATGCAAGGATATATAAACTAACACAAGGGTAAATAATATGAACTAGATAGTGGATGATATAAATAATGAGCTATGGACAATGGTGACAAGAAATATAAACATAAGATTAAGTGCGCCAAAGCAAACTCAAACACACAATATGATTACGGAGTTCGGACCTTCCGTCCTACGTATCTGCTCCCCTCTCCCGGGGAGAAATCTACTATCACAATCCGGTTTGGAAGCCAAAACTTCTACACACTCGGTTTTCTAGCTAACCGAAAACTCTACAACTCACACTCTTGTAAACTCACTCTACACCCTCACAAGTGTTGGACCTAGCCGTGTCTCCCTCAAGTGCTCGGTTACAACCTCTCCCTAGGTTCGTTAACCGACGCCACTCCTCTTGGGACGATCCCCGACTCTTACCACACACTCCTCTTAGTGTACAAGTGTATACAAAGTGTATCCTCACAATTAGGCTCAATACAATAAATGTTTGTTCTCTAATATGGTTGAGAACACAATGAAAGCTCACACTCAAATGTTACAACTCTCACCAACCTAATTATACTATTTATGAAAATACGATAAGCTCAATGTGGATGTGTGTAACAATGAGGAATAACAAAATCAAATGTAAACTCAATATAAATCTAGCTTAATGAAGATAATAATCAATGATAAATATAAATGCAAAGCTAGAATTCAGTTTAGAAAAACTTCTCTAGAACAAGAGAGATGGAGATGTGAAATTGAAAGCTCAAACCCAAGTTGATCTCCTCTTCTTATGAAACAATCTTCACAAACCCAATTTTGTAAACAAATACTTAAACAACCTTAAACCCTTGTAAAAACTTGTTTAAAACATCTCTTGGTTGTTGAAAATAGTTATGACAAAGGGGTATATATAGGCTTGAAGAAAACAACTTAAAAAACCCCAAAAAACCATTAAAAAACAAAAAACAGAATGTAACCGTTACTGTGCAACGGTCAGCTACAATAGTAATGGCGGTCGACCGCGGCGGTTGACCACGAAGTTCATCAAAACTAAGAGAACGTGCAGAGAGTTTGACGGTCGACCGCACTGTAGCGCGGTCGACCGCGGGCACTGTAGCACTGCATATCCAGCTTTGTAAAATCAATTAAAAATAGTAAATCAACTCCAAAAATTATAAAATTTGAGATAATATTCTAGACATGTAGAAGAACATTTTAGAGAAAGAATTTCTGAAAAATCATTTCTTATTTGAGAGAAATAAATGTTTGAACACAGATATATAGTTTCTAAAAATCTGCTGACATACACGATTTTGTAAAATCAATTGGGCACAGTAAATCAACTACAAAAATGGTAAAATATTGAGAAAAGTTTTTAAACATGTAGATAAACATTTCAAAGAAAGAATTTCTTAAATATAACTTTCCATTTGTAAAAACTCATCTGTTTTGTAAAAACATGCACGAACATGCACGAACGAAAAACATGATTTTGTAAATTCAATTAAACATAACAAATTAATTTCAAACTTGATGAAACTTTGGGAAATGTTTACAAATGTGATTTTGAACATGATACAAAAAAGAATTTTCCAATTTGCATTTTCCAATTGTGGAATCTAATTATTTTGCAAAATGACATAAGTATAGACTTGTAAAAGCTTGATCTTGACAAAATGAGTTTAAACAAAGTTTTAAAAACTTTCCAATAGATTTATAAACTTGATAAAAGATATAAAATAATATCTTTAAGTCTATAATCCAAAATGACGATAAACCAAACCAAACGTGTGTGTGTGATATTGAGCTTGAAGTATTAATACACATAATATAAGCCCTAAACTAATTTACCCAAGCTTGATTGGTCTTCAATATGCTTGACTTGGTAATCTTGCGGATGAAACTTGAACTTAATCTTTAACTTTGAATTGCAAGGCTTCACTCCACTATTCCGCCAACCTCCATTGAATATGATCGTTGAGGCGTTATTCCATCCATCCTCCAACTCGTTGTTTGTCTACAATAAATAGAAATGTACAAACACTAGACAAATAACATTAGTTGTAAATTATTTGTTAAACATCATCAAAACAAAGAGGCCAACAACTCTAAGGTAAATCTCCTAGAAAATCTTTTCATTATAGCTATACAAAACCAAGTCTAACTTAGAAATTTAATTTAAAAGTTTTAAAAAAAACTTACTAATTCTTTGTTTTAAATAATTTTTAGGTCTCTTAATCAAAACTATTTTCAAACCATATATACAAATATAACTATATATATAAAAACATTGATAGTATATTTTTTATTTCACTCATTATTCCTTGTAGGCGTCAAAAATTGCCTATACGTTCCCGTATATAACTCGAGACAGAGAGAAGACGATGAACGTCATTATCCGAGTCAAGAAGGATTATTTGACACCGACAAGCGCATGAAGTGAGTCGATGAAGCGTACGAATCAATGGGATAGGAGAATGATGAAAAGATGATTCGATCAGGAGTTACGCTTCACCCACGAAAGACGAAGTGTCACTCATCTCTCATCCACTCTACGTATGTATGACGCCCCTGGGTTCACACAAGGTTATAGTCCAAGGTAAAACCAGAGATGTCAAACCTACTATGCACCCACACTGTGTATAAACACGTTTCACCAATCACAGTAATATCCTTTAGTGGAACCAAATAGAAGTGCAGGTACAAAACAGGCAAAATAAAGGGAATAAATATAATAGACATGATATAGAAGAGATATCTCATAAATAAAAATAATCATATCTCAACTATAATACATCTGATATTTGAATAATAAAAATGTCTCAACATGAATCAACTAAAAATCATACTAAGGCACACTACCTTTATAATATAAATATGAAACTCTAATGTCTGAATGAAACTCAAAACTATAGTGGAGTCTCTACAAGTAAAAATACGTGACGGCGACTATGCCAGAACTCCGTCACCCTATGGCTCTCCGAAACTCCGAACTATCTAAAAAGTAATTTAAAAGAAAAATAAAAACAACAAGAGCGTCAGAGCGCTACAGCAAGATTACCTCCAACCGCCCCCAGGGGAAGGGCTGCTAGATGGAGTGAAGGCTCTATCTATTAAGCATAGTCTACCTAGATTCATTTTCTCATATCTAAGTGGGATTAACATTTAGAAACCTACAACACGAGATGTAGTACGTCGAGCGAAATAATCCAAACAAGGAAACCCTCATATATATACCATATGTCTCAAATTATAGATATCTAAACATTAATACCAAACTAAGAAAAGAAAATCTAATGAAACCAACAATTAGAAATCCATAACATGAGACTGGTACGTCTGTAGGCGTATAAAACTACCTATAGGTCCCTTAACACAGCTCGACGAAGCCAATCGACGAACAGACCATCGGGCGACGTATCTGAACACGACCGTTAGCCCGCAAACACCGAAGCCAAACGATACGCGACTAAGCGGACTAACGAGGCTACGAAGATGACGAACCGCACGCAAACAACGGAATGAATCCACTCGCGTGCGGAATCAAGCCAACGGGTTGAAGAATCAACGAGTCATCCAATCAAGAGCGGACGCGAACGAATCACGATCGATTCGAGATCAGTTTCGGACTCAAATTCAGAGGTGGATTTACTGCCAAATCAGGTCAGCAAATCGAGTCCAAACACAGAACCGAAAGAATCGAAAATGACAGAAACCAACCCTAAAAGAGACCCGGCCAAAACCGAGTCACCCGAAGGTGGCTCGGTGCCGAGCCACCCCGAGGTGGCTCGGCCATAGCCGAGCCACCCAAGGGTGGCTCGGTGGCCGAGCCACCTCAGCCCAGATCTGTGCCTAGGCACAGATCTGGGTACCTATAAATAGGCCAAGGGGTTCATTTGTTAAAGGGGACTTTTTGGGAGCTGAAACTCTGCCGAATTGAGATCTCATTCTTGAGTTTTGAAGGCTTGAAGACTTGGACATTCAGATCTGGTACTTGGCGAGCATCCGCGTCACAAAATGCAGGAGTTCGAGAGAGGAAATCATATCTGAGATCTACGTAGGCACACTCCGGATCAAAGCTTGGTCTTTGATCCCGAGATTTGGGCGATTTGTTCCTTGGTGAACCAATCCCCCCCAGCTATTATTTCCTTAGTGAAATAATACCCGTCGTACTGCGTAGATCCGACCGGATCTAGATCGTGCGGTGGTCAACGGATCAACCATCGGCGCAGGCAAACAACCCACGCAAGCGAGCGACCGGATAACAGGAGCTCATGATTTGTTCGACAAATAAGGAAAGTTGTAATTCATTACTTTTTGTTGATTTCTTGTAACCGGATCTTATAAAAAGACCGGATCTTTGTAATCGATAAACAATTACTGAGTGTGCAATGGAATCATCAATGAAGAAGGATACAGTTTTTCCCGTGAACAATCTGGCGACCACAGTGGGAGCCGCCGATCTTGCTGCCGAGATCGGAGCGTCGCAGCCGCGGATCTCGATTCTGATCGTGGAGGAGGTCGAATACGAGTTCGACCAGCAGAAATACGAGGAGTACGTGTCCTCGTCTGGATCAACCTCCCCCCGCAAGTCCAAGAAGTCCCAGAAGTTCTCCTCCAGGAGAAAAGTTCGTTGGTACGAAGAAGTTGAAGCTACCAATGACGACCTCACCCCGATTGACCCCAAAGTTGCGTCGGGTGATGTTCCACCGGCCTCTAAGCAGGTCAAATCCGCCATTGAAGGCGTGGTGACTCTCTCTAAGAGAGCTCGCCAGAGGCAGCGTCAACGCCTTGCGAAATAATTCGTAAAGGCCATGGAGTCCGTTGACGGGATCCGCTACAACACGGATCTGAAGAGCAAACGAGGAAAACAGCCTCAACAACAAATGAAGGGTAGCTCCTCCAAGCCGCCGACACACGAATGGGTCCGTGTCAAACGGAATCGTTCAACGCTCGAGGAGCGCATCTGCAAACGCCGCGCACTATCAGCGCAGGCATGGGCTCAAGCTGAAGAAGCCCGTAGAAGGTTGCAGAAAGAGGTGGCCAAGAAGCTGCCAACAACCCACAAAATGTGGAGACCAAAGTCTGAAGCGGCGGTTCAGACCAAGGAGCAACAACTGCAGCCGTCAAAAGTACAGCTTTCGGCGAATCGAGCCAAACTACCGACGATTTCCACAAATGCTCCGAGAGATACCACAGGATCATCCCAGAAAAAGAAGTTGGTGTTGGAGCGCCTCGGTCCACTTCCCAAGGAATGAGGCAAAGCTCCAGTTCAGGAACGTTTGGAGCCAATGAAGAAATCCCGAATGATTCAACATGCTGGGGGTCGCCGCAACCCTCAGCATGACAAAGAAATCATGGCACCCACGCGCACCACTTTGCGCATCGAAGTTCGGGAGCCCATCGAGAATTCACGCCCACAAAGGCGCGTTTCGAGGCGCGTGACTCTCAAAAGCCCAAAGAAGGCAATTCACCCTCAGAAGGAAACGTTGCCGTCCGATGACGATGACGTTATACCTGGGAAATCGTGCCAACACACGATAGGTTGCTCCGACTTTCAAACAGACGAGCTGTACTATCGTACTGGGGGTACGAATAAAAACAGAAAAAGGAGTCCTCGAAAATCAGAAACTCAGTGCCCCTGTTCCAAACTCATTCGGGCAGTATTGTCTGAATGCAGATGCAACAATACAATCCCCGAGAGAGTTTCTGTGTTCGAGAGGCTCAGTACAGAAACGCCAAAACTAAGGCATAGGCGTTTCTGGCAAAGAAGAACGGCGGTTGAAGATGGAGAATTCCCGAGGGTCACCGCCAATATGACCAGCAAGGGAACATCGGCTCAGGATAATCCCGAGGCGATTCCAGAGG
Source organism: Asparagus kiusianus (assembly GCA_022839385.1). Taxonomy (NCBI): domain Eukaryota; kingdom Viridiplantae; phylum Streptophyta; class Magnoliopsida; order Asparagales; family Asparagaceae; genus Asparagus; species Asparagus kiusianus. The sequence continues at coordinate 43,114 of BQKN01055845.1, forward strand.
TGCCCCGACGTGTAACTCGTTTACAATCCGGAGCTATCATTCGCGCAACGTATGGTAGGGTTCGGACAAGAGTACCTTCGGGAGATGAAGAATCAGATGTTGGCTCGGCAATTGCATCTGACAACACCGTGTCCAGTGAAGGACAACCCCGTGAGTCGTTCATGATAAGCGCGAAACAAGTGGCCAAGATGCTCGAAGAAGCCATGGCCAAACAATAGGAGAGCTTCAGGTTCGAAATGCAGATGGCCATGCAGAATATGAGAGAAATGCATGAGCAACAGATCTAGGCACTGACGAACCAGCAGGGCGAACCAAGCCGCCGTAATCAGGTTGTTCAGGAAGTAGAGAATGCGAATGCGGATGAAACCCACAATGCCAATGATCCTCCCATTAATGCAGGGGGTGGCAATGAGGACGCTAGTCACAACACCACGCTTCCACCTCCAAATCATGCTAACGAAGATACAGGTGAAAGTTTAAAGATCAAAAATCTCGAGAGCAAAATCAATACATTGATTTCCGCTCAAGAGACGAAAAAGACGGGCATTCCTTATCCATACCCAAGAGAGTGGGAATCAATCCCATATCCGGCGAAGTTCAGTCTAATTAACTTCATGCCGTTTAATGGGATGGGTTCACCCACTCAGCATTTGATTTATTTCAAATCACACCTGGGGGTTATCTCTGACAATGAGCCTCTGATAGTGCGGTCATTCGTTGGCACTCATCGCGGAGCCGCCTTCAATTGGTATCGCCGCGTCAAGCCAGGTAGCATAAACAGCTGGGACGACATGAAGACTAAGTTCCTCACAAATTTCTTTGATGACGACACCGAGATATCTATCGGATCGTTGCTCGATGAGAAGCAGAAGGACGGGGAGTTAGTCGACACCTTCGTCAAGAGGTTCCGGAACAAGGCGATGAATTACCGGGACCCGATCACTGAGGAGTTCATCCTCCAGACCTGCCACAACAACCTTTCGCTGGACGTGTTGGAAGCAATGGGGACAGCACCGTCTAAAACGTGGAAGGATCTGAAGGTTCGAGGGGAGCAAGCTGAACGATTCCTCAGGAGGAAGAAGGCGGAGAGAGGCCAACAAGCGGCGAATGTTCCAGCGTAGAATTACAACCCAAAGGGAAAAAGGTAAAGCTCATGCTAATGCAGTTGATGCTTACCAAACTTTTCAATTATAGCCTCAGCAACAGCAGCAGCGAGCGTCACAACAATCGCATCCGCATTGGCAGCAACGGTCTCAGAAGTAGAAATCTTCAGAACCGAGGTTTCCTAAAGTGTACTCCTTCAAAGATGACGAGGTGCCCGCCATCTTCAAGTATTTGTTGGAGAACAACAAAATCCAGCTGCCAGCGATCGTAGATCAAGAGGGGGCCAGCAAAGTGACAGATCCGAAGTACTGCGCGTACCACAGAGCGGTCCATCACCCTACGAGGTCATGCTACCACCTCAAAGACAAGATCCAGGCACTAATTGACGTGGGCGTCATAACCCCGAAGCCTGCCAAGAATGTAGGAGCGAACGCGGTGTCAATCAGCTTTGGATCGGTGCCCACGACATGGTTCGAGCCAAAACACGTTACCAAAGTGGGGATGAAGACGGTGAATGATGACCCACATGGATAGCGCCAAAAGGGACTTGTGCCACACACAGCCCCGAACGGCGAAATCCTCTGGGTTCATCCGGATCTGATTGAAGATGAGCAGTGGGCGACTTCCTCGAAAAGAAAGGGTAAAGGCAAAGCCTGCAACGCTACTTCCGCAATCTTCAAAGAGGATGGCGATGAAGCTCCTACCTTCCCACTCTCTGAAGAAGAACAAGAAGTCTTTGCGACCCGGAGTGGAAATGAGTACCACTTCAACTATCCGTCGCCCAGTGACCAGTTAGCTGAGTAGGGGGTGACCAAACGGGGACCAGCCAAGTCTCTCACAGAGCTGGGGGTGATTACGGTTTCTAAACCGGTTGAGGAGGCTTGACGATAGCCGGTGGATAAGCAGAAAGAGAAGGGACCCTAGGAGGTTCAGAATCCAAAGCAGTCTCGTTTCAATCGTCCGATTGGAAGAGATAAACCAGAAAACTCGAAAACTCCGCGTATTTTCGATATCATGGCTCAATTAGCTAATATTCCGGTACGGATAATGCTATATGAGTTGCTGCGGTTGTCTAAGGAGACTAGAGAAGCCTTGCAAGAGGCCTTGGCTGATTCAGAAGTGTTCCTCACTCGGATCAAGCCGGCGCCTGAAGAACTAGAACTGTTAGCTCAACAGTGCAATGTAGCGGCTAAGAACCTTCCCTGCATCACCTTCACCAAAGAGGACATGCAGACGAAGAATTCAAACTATGATCGGCCCCTGTACTTCGTCGGGTACATTGGCTCCAGCGAAGTCAACCGAATCCAAGTGGATCCGGGCTCCGCTGTGAGCATTATGCCGCTTCGCCTAATGCATAGCCTTGGCATTGCCGTCAGTAAATTGGCGTCTACAAGCACGGTTATTTACGGATTCAACACCAGCGGGTCAAGGCCTTTGGGAAAGATCCGGATAATGTGCCAAATGGGTGATCTGAAGACGGAGGTCACGTGTTACGTGATTGATGCTGAGATATCATATAACTTACTACTGGGTCGGCCTTGGATCCATAGTAATGTTATAGTTCCCTCCACTCTCCATCAGTGTCTGAAATATGTCGACACTGATGGAAGGGTTAGGACGGTGGTCGCGGATAAGCAATCATTTAAAGGGTTTGAGAATTATTTCACTGATTCTCTCCTTTATGGTAACGAATCCGATACTGAACCATCGGTCCAAGGCACGGACAGCGGAGAAGAAGCTAATTCCGAAGCCGGATTCGATTACAATGGTGGTTTTGTTTTAAATGACATTGTACCCTTTGTAATTAATCTTGACGATGAACAATCGTCAGATGGCAGTTGTAACTGGCAACTTGCCAATATTGAAATAAAAGATGATTTAGAGTACTCGTTGTCTCTTGATGATGCGATAAAGGGATTACACGATAATCCTGATTTATGTATGCCGCTCCGATCATCTTATGTAATGAAGAGACGCCTCCAGCATTCTTTCGGAACAACCCGGATTGTTCCTGCCAAAATAGGGGGACAAAAAGAAGTGATTTATGGTAAATGAGAGAATTTTCCACTACCAGATCATTTCCTAAGGGAAGATGAGGATGAAGACAAACCTGGTCGACATTTATCCAAGTATAGTCCGGAAGCGCGCAAGCTTATGGAAAAACAGGGATACGATTTCGCACTCGGAGAAGGATTGTATTTCGATCGAGGTTCCCGTATCCCAGCCAAAGCAGCATATGTACCAAAAGGGAAACCAGATGATTATTACCGTCACAAAAGAGGCTTAGGCTATGTTTCCTCGTCTGATGATGAATGTGGTTGGCAAATTATCGATCAAATTGCTAACAAAGCTAAGGATGGGTACTCTTCTGATTCTTCAGCTGGGGATTCCGACACAAGTTTGGGAGAAATGTTCAAGACCCTAATGTCGAACATGACTACAGCTGATCCATCTATGATGGAGGACGATGAGCAAATGCCAATGTGGGAAGACCCATGGGTTCATCATCTGAACCTGCAGTATGGTGATAGGTTTGAACAGAGGGAACCCCCCACTGAAGATGAAGTAGTCCAAATTAATATGGGCGATGAGGCTAACCCAAAGCCCATATTCATCAGTGGTAGTCTTCCCCCAAATGAGAAAGAGGAATTAATTGCTCTCATCAGGAAATATATCGATGTCTTCGCTTGGAACTATGAGGACATGCCAGGGCTCGACCCCAATGTGGCAATGCATCGCCTCGATATCAAGCCGGATGCCAAACCTATCAAACAGCAGCAAAGACGGTTTCGTCCGCAGATTATGGAAGCCATTGAGGCAGAGGTTAAGAAATTAATCGACTCAGGATTCATCCGAGAGGAGCAGCATCCAGACTGGCTAGCTAATATTGTCCCAGTCATGAAGAAGAATGGTAAAATCAGGATTTGCATCGATTTCAGGAACCTGAACGCGGCATGTCCAAAAGACGACTTCCCTCTCCCAATTACGGATGTCATTATCGATAATACATGCGGATTTGAGAGAATGTCCTTTATGGACGGCTTTTCAGGATATAACCAAATTAAGATGCACCCAGATGACGAGAAGCATACAGCGTTCAGAACACCCCTCGGTGTCTTTTGCTACACGGTGATGCCTTTCGGTCTGAAGAATGCAGGCGCCACGTACCAGCGAGCAATGACTAAGATTTTCCAAGAACATCTCAGGAAAACGGTTGAGTGCTACGTTGATGATTTGGTTGTGAAAAGCCGTAACAAAGAAGATCACACCAAGGACTTGAAGACGATGTTCGATCTCATGCGAAGTCATCAATTAAAGATGAACCCCACCAAATCCTTCCTTGGAATGTCCAGCGAAAAATTCCTTGGATTCGTCATCACCACCAAAGGTATACATATTGACCCAGACAAAGTGAAGGTGATACATGAATTGCAGCCCCCAAGGAATCTAAGAGAACTCAGAGGATTACAAGGGCGTTTAGCTTACATTCGGCGGTTCATCTCAAATCTCTTTGGGAAATGCCAACCTTTCTCTAAGCTAAACAAGAAAGGTGTATCGTTTATTTGGGACGACGCCTGCCAAAAAGCGCTCGAAGATATCAAGACGTATCTTTCAAACCCTCCTGTTCTTGTCGCACCAAAATCAGGTAAACCGTTCTTGATTTACATCAAGACGATGAACCATTCGATAAGTGCTTTATTAGCACAAGACGATGATAATGGTCACGAACAGGCAGTTTATTACCTAAGTCGGATTTTGGTAGGCGCCGAGTCCCGATATCCGATGATTGAAAAAGAATGTCTCGCATTGGTATTCGCGGTACAAAAGATGCGGCATTACTTGGTCGGACAGACGATTTACGTTATCTCTAACGTTAATCCGGTACGGGTTTTTATGACGCAACCGGATTCGATGAATTGGCGTTTAGCAAAATGGGCCCTTCTCTTGTCCCAGTATGACTTGCACTTCAAACAGCAGAAGTCGGTCAAAGGACAAGCGATTTGTGATCTTTTGGTGGCAAACCCGACAACAGATACGGCAGAAGTATATGATGACTTGCCGGACGAAACCCACGAGGTTAACACCACATCGCATCAACAAGTATGGCAATTATACTTTGATGGTGCTTCGAGAGCAGTTAATAAGGCAGTAACCCCCGGATGTCCTAAAGTCTCCTCTGGGGTTGGAGTTGTCTTAGTTTCCCCGGGGAAGCATGTGATGCCTCGGGCTTATTCATTGACTGGTCCATGCTCTAATAATGTAGCCGAGTACAACGCGCTCCTTATTGGACTCAGTTTCGCCAAGGAGCTGGGGGTCGAATATCTCGAAGCTTTTGGGGATTCTCAATTGATTGTCAACCAAGTCCGTGGAGAGTATGAAGTTAGGAACCAAGACCTGATCCCGTACCACCAAGAGGCCGTCAAAATGGCAGATTCTTTCGAAGAATTCTTTATTGAATACATCCCTCGTCTCCAGAACGCTTATGCGGATGCACTGGCAGCACTAGCAGTATCACTAGCGCAGCCGCCCGAAACTGAACTGCTAGTCACAGTAAGACCACACCAACTCTGCGTACCCATATACGATATGGACATCGAAGAGGAAGATGATAGAAACGTAAACGCCAAAGAGGTGAACTCAACCCAAATCGGGTCTGAGTCCCGAGATTGGCGTTTTCCCATCATTGACTACGTCCAATATGGTATTCTGCCAGAGGATGTAAAAGAAAGGGAATCGATCCGCCGAAGAGCACCAAGATTCTTCTATAATGCCGAGACCCGTACATTATACCGCCAAGGGTATGATGATTTGCTACTCCGATGCCTTTCGAACGAAGAAGCAGA
>BQKN01055847.1:0-15026 GCA_022839385.1 Asparagus kiusianus
TAGGCTCAGAACTGTGCATATGCACAGTTCTGAGTGCCTATAAATAGGCCAGGTGTTTGTTCATTGGGGAGGACTTTTTCTGAAACTTCTGAAGAGCCGAAACTCTGCCGGATTACGACCTCAACTCGGATTGTGAAGGCTTGAAGACTTGGATTCCCAGATCTACGTCATTCTACTCTGGATCTAAGCTTGGTTCTTAGATCCCGAGATTTGAGCGAGCATTTCCTTGGTGAAACGATCCCTCACGGCTATTATCTCCTTGGTGAGATAATACCCGTCATACCACGTAGATCTGTTCGGATCGAGATTACGCGGTGGTCCATGGTAATCAACCCCGGCACAGGCAAACAACCCACAAAGCAAGAGACCAGATAACAGGATCTTGTGATTTGTTCGATAAAAGAGAGAAGTTGTAATTTAGATTTCTTTGTTTTATTTTGATTTTCATTGTAAGCCGGATCTTATAAAAAGACCGGATCTCTTTGTAACGCATAAAGTTGTTAACTGAGTGCAATGGAATCGATAATGAAGAAAGATCCAACTTTTCCCGCGAACAATCTGGCGACCACAGTGGGAGCCACCGATCCCGCTGCCGAGATCGGAGTGTCGCAGCCGCGGATCTCGATCCCGGTCGTGGAGGAGGTCGAGTATGAATTCGACCAGCAGAAATACGAGGAGTACGTGTCCTCGTCCGGATCTACCTCCTCCCCCAAGTCCAAGAAGTTCCAGAAGTTCTCCTCCAGGAGAAAAGTCCGTTGGGGTGATGAAGCCGAAGCCACCAACGATGACCTCACCCCGATCGACGCCGAAGCTGCGTTGAGTGAGGCCCTACCGACCTCAAAGAAGGTCAAATCCGCCATTGAAGGCGTGGTGACTCTCTCCAAGAGAGCCCGCCAGAGGCAGCGTCAATGCCTCGCGAAGCAATTCGCCAAGGCCATGGAGTCCGTTGACGGGGTCCGCTATCATGCGGACCTGAAGAACAAACGAGGCAAACAGCCTCAACAACAAGTGAAGGGTGGTTCCTCCAAACCATCGACAATGGAGTGGGTCCGGGTCAAACGGAACCGCTCGACACTGGAGGAGCGCATCCGCAAACGGCGCGCGTTGTCGGCGCAAGCACGGGCCAAAGCCGAAGAAGCCCGTCGGAAGCTGCAGAAGGAGGTGGTCAAAAAGCCGCCACCAACTCGCAAGGTTTGGAGGCCAAAGTCTGAAGCGGTTCAGGCTAAGGAGCAAAACCCGTAGCCTCCGAAAGTTCAAACTCCGGCAAGTCAACTCAAACAGCCGGTGATTGCCGCAACTGCCCTGGGAGATCCCGCAAGACCATCCCAGAAGAAAAAGTCTGTTTTGGAGCGCCTCGGTCCACTTCCAAAGGAACGAGGTAAAGCTCCAGTCCAAGAGCGCTTGGGGCCAATGAAGAAGTCCCAACCAATGCAGCATGCTGGGGGTCGCCGCAACCCTCAACACTTGGAGCAAATTGTGGCACCCAAGCGCACAACTTTGCGCATAGAAGTGCAAGAGCCCGCTGAGGATTCACGCCCACAAAGGCGTGTTTCGAGGCGTGTGACTCTGGATGGTCCGAAGAAGACAATTATTCCTCAGAAGGAAACGTTGTCATCTGATGACGACAACGTTATACCTGAGAGATCGTGCCAACACACGATAGCTTGCTCCGACCTTCAAACGGACAAGCTGTACTATCGTGCCGGGGGTACGAGTAAAACCAGAAAGAGGAGCCCTCGAAGGCTCGAAACACAATGTCCTTGCTCGAAGCTCATTCGGGCGGTACTGTCCGAGTGCAACTGCGTCAAGACGGTCCCTGAGAGAGTATCTGTGTTTGAAAGACTAAACGATGGAACGCCAAAACCAAGGCATAGGCATTTCCAACGAAGGAGGAAGATGGTCAAAGATGGTGAGCATTCAAGGGTCACCGCAAATATGACCAGCACAGGAACATCGGTTCAGGATAACCCCGAGGCGGTTCCAGAAATATCCCGACGTGTAACTCGTCTACAATCCGGGGCTATCATTCGCGCGACGTATGGTAGAATCCGAACAAGAGTACCTTCGGGAAATGAAGAATCAGATGCTGGCTCAGCAGTGGCGTCTGATAACACAGTGTCCAGTGAAGGACAACCCCGCGAAGCGTTTATGATAAACGCGGAGCAAGTGGCCAAGATGCTTGAAGATGCCATGGCCAAACAACAGGAGACCTTTCGGTTCGAAATGCAAATGGCTATGCAGAACATGAGAGAGATGCATGACCAACAGCTTCAAGCGTTGAGGAACCAACAAGGCGAACCAAGCCGCCCCAACCAGAACAACCTGGAAGAGGAGGACACAAACGAGGTTCGCAATGTTAACAACCCTCCCATCAACCCAGGGGGTGGTAACGAGAATGCTAGCGAAGATACAGGTGAAAGCCTAAAAATTAAAAATCTCGAGAGCAAGATCAACACATTGATCTCTGCTCAAGAGACGAAAAAGACGGGCATTCCTTGTCCATACCCAAGAGAGTGGGAATCAATCCCATATCCGGCGAAGTTTAGTCTAATTAACTTCACGCCGTTTAATGGGATGGGTTCCCCTACTCAACATTTGATTTACTTCAAATCGCACTTGGGAGTCATCTCTGGTAATGAGCCTCTGATGGTACGGTCATTCGTCGGCACTCTTCGCGGAGCTGCCTTCGATTGGTACCGTCGCCTCAAGCCAGGAAGCATAAACAGCTGGGACGACATGGAGACCAAGTTTCTTGCAAATTTCTTCGACGATGATACCGAGATCTCTATCGGATCGTTGCTCGATGAGAAGCAAAAAGACGGGGAGTTGGTCGACACTTTCGTCAAAAGGTTCCGGAACAAGGCGATGAATTGCCGGGACCCGATCACTGAGGAATTCATCCTCCAGACCTGCCACAACAACCTTTCACTGGACGTGTTAGAAGCAATGGGCACAGCACCATCCAAGACCTGGAAGGATTTGAAGGTTCGAGGAGAGCAAGCTGAGCGATTCCTCAGAAGAAAGAAGGCGGAGAGAGGTCAACCGGCAACGAATCCTCCAAAGCAGAACTTCAACCAGAAGGGGAAAGGTAAAGCTCATGTTAATGCTGTTGATGCTAACCAGACATTTCAATTGTAACCTCAGCAACAGCAGCAGCAGCAAAGAGCGCCACAACAGTCGCAGCCGCATTGGCAGCAAAGGTCTCAGAAGCAAAAGTCTTCGGAGCCGAGGTTTCCCAAAGTCTACTCCTTCAAGGATGATGAAGTCCCCGGCATCTTCAAGTACTTGTTAGAGAACAACAAAATCCAGTTGCCGGCGATCGTGGATCATGAAGGAGCCACTAAGGTGACGGACCCGAAGTACTGCGCGTACCACAGAGCGGTCCACCACCCAACGAAGTCTTGCTATCACCTCAAGGACAAGATCCAAGCGTTGATCGATGTAGGAGTCATAACTCCGAAACCGGCCAAGAATGTGGGAGCAAACGCGGTGTCGATTAGTTTTGGATCAGTACCTACAGATTGGTTCGAGCCAAAACGCATTACCAAAGTCGGGATGAAGACAGTGAATGACGACCCGCACGGACAACGTCAAAAGGGACTTGTGCCTCACACAGCCCCAAACGGTGAAATTCTCTGGGTGCACCCCGACCTGATTGAAGATGAACAATGGGCCGGGTCGTCATCCAAGAAGAAGTCCAAAGGGAAAGGCAAGTCTTGTTACGGAGTTTCTGCCATCCCAGGAGAAGATGACGAAAGAATCCCAGCTTTCCCACTTTCCGACGAGGAGCAGGAGGTCTTTGCAACCCGGAGTGGAAATGAATACCACTTCAAATATCCATCCCCGGGCGATCAATTTGCTGAGCAGGGGGTGACAAAACGAGGACCAGCCAAGACTCTCACAGAGCTGGGGGTGATTGCAGTTCCTAAACCGGTTGAAGATGCTCTACGGCAACCGGTTGACAAACAGAAAGAAAAGAGGCCCGAGGAGGTCCAGAATCCGAAGCAGTCTAGTTTCAGTCGTCCGATTGGAAAAGACAAACCGGAGAGTTCAAAAAATCCGCGTGCCTTCGACATCATGGCTCAGCTGGCCAATATTCCAGCACGGATAATGCTGTACGAGCTACTACGGTTGTCTAAGGAAACTAGAGAAGCCTTACAAGAGGCCTTGGCCGATTCAGAGGCGTTCCTTACCAGGATCAAGCCAGCACCTGAGGAGCTAGAATTGTTAGCCCAACAGTGTAACGTGGCAGCTAAGAACCTTCCCTGCATCACCTTCACCAAAGAGGACATGCAGACGAAGAATTCAAATCATGATCGGCCCCTATATTTCGTCGGGTACATTGGCTCCAGTGAAGTCAACCGAATCCAAGTGGATCCGGGTTCCGCTGTGAGTATTATGCCACTTCGACTAATGCACAGCCTTGGCATTCCAGTCAGCAAGTTGGCGTCTACAGGCACAGTTATCTACGGATTCAACACCAGCGGGTCAAGACCTTTGGGTAAAATCCGGATAAAGTACCAAATGGGCGATTTAAAGACGGAGGTCACGTGCTACGTGATTGATGCTGAGACATCCTATAACTTACTATTGGGTCGGCCTTGGATCCATAGTAATGTTATAGTTCCCTCCACTCTACATCAGTGTTTGAAATATGTCAACACTGATGGAAGAGTTAGGACGGTGGTCGCGGATAAGCAACCATTCAAAGGGTATGAGAATTACTTCACAGATTCTCTCCTTTATGGTAACGAATCCGACACGGAACCATCGATCCAAGGCACGGACAGCGGAGAAGAAGCTGATTCCGAAGCCGGATTCGATTACAATGGTGGTTTTGTTTTGAATGACATTGTACCCTTTGTAATCAATCTCGATGACGAACAGTCATCAGACGGCGGTTGTAACTGGCAACTTGCCGATATTGAAATAAATCCTGGTTTAGAGTATTCCTTGTCTCTTGATGATGTGATAGAAGGATTATACAATAATCCCGATTTATGTATGCCACTCCGATCATCGTATGTAACGAAGAAACGCCCCCAGCATTCCTTCGGAACAACTCGGATTATTCCTGCCAAAACAGGAGGACAAAAAGAAGTGATCTACGGTAAAGGAGAAAATCTTTCGTTGCCGGATCATTTCCTAAGAGAAGAGGAAGACGATGACAAATCTGGTCTGCACTTATCAAAGTATAGTCCGGAAGCGCGTACGCTCATGGAAAAACAAGGATACGACTTTACACTCGGAGAAGGTCTATACTTCGACCGGGGTTCCCGTGTCCCAGTCAAAATGGCATATGTCCCGAAAGGGAAACCGGATAATTATTACCGTCACAAGAGAGTCCTAGGCTATGTCTCATCAGATGACGAATGTGGTTGGCAAATCATCGATCAAATTGCTAACATAGCTAAGGATGGGTACTTGCCAGACTCTTCAGCTGAGGATTCCGACACAAGTTTGGGAGAAATGTTCAAAACCTTAATGTCGAATATGACTACAGCTGATCCATCTACAATGGAGGATGACGATCAAATGCAAACGTGGGAGGACCCATGGGTTCATCACCTAAACATGCAATATGGTGATAGGTTCGAACAGAGAGAGCCACCCACCGAAGACGAAGTAGTCCAAATCAATATGGGTGACGAAGCCAATCCAAAGCCCATATTCATCAGTGGCAGTCTTCCCCCAGATGAAAAGGAAGAGTTAATTGCCTTGATCAGAGAGTACATTGATGTCTTCGCCTGGAACTATGAAGACATGCCAGGACTTGACCCCAATGTGGCAATGCACCGCCTCGACATCAAGCCGGATGCCAAACCTGTCAAGCAACAGCAAAGACGGTTTCGTCCGCAGATCATGGAAGCCATCGAGGCTGAGGTTAAGAAGTTGATCGACTCAGGATTCATCCGAGAGGAACAACATCCAGACTGGCTAGCCAACATTGTTCCCATCATGAAGAAGAATGGCAAGATCAGGATTTGCATCGACTTCAGGAATTTGAATGAAGCATGTCCAAAAGATGATTTTCCTCTCCCGATCACGGATGTCATTATCGACAATACATGCGGGTTCGAGAGAATGTCCTTCATGGACGGCTTTTCGGGGTATAATCAAATCAAGATGCACCCGGACGACGAGAAACACACAGCATTCAGAACGCCCCTCGGTGTCTTCTGCTACACGGTGATGCCGTTCGGTCTGAAGAATGCAGGTGCTACATACCAACGAGCGATGACTAAGATTTTCTAGAAACATCTCAGGAAAACGGTGGAATGCTACGTTGATGATTTAGTGGTAAAGAGCCGCAACAAAGAAGATCACATAAAGGACTTGAGAACGATGTTTGATCTTATGCGGAGTCATCAGTTGAAGATGAATCCCACAAAATCCTTCCTCGGAATGTCCAGCGGAAAATTCCTTGGATTCGTCGTCACCACTAAGGGTATACACATTGACCCAGACAAGGTAAAAGCGATAAATGAATTGCAACCCCCGAAGAATCTAAGGGAACTCAGAGGACTGCAAGGGTGTTTAGCTTACATCAGGCGGTTCATCTCGAATCTTTCCGGGAAATGCCAACCATTTTTTAAGCTAAACAAGAAGGGCGTATCGTTTATTTGGGACGATGCTTGCCAGAAGGCATTCGAAGATATCAAGGCATATCTGATGAATCCCCCCGTTCTGGTCGCACCAAAATCAGGTAAACCGTTCTTGATTTACATCAAGGCGATGAACCATTCGATAAGTGCTTTATTAGCACAAGACGATGATAATGGTCACGAACAGGCAGTCTATTATCTAAGTCGGACCTTGATAGGCGCCGAGTCTCGATACCCGATGATCGAGAAAGAATGTCTCGCATTAGTGTTTGCGGTACAGAAGATGCGACATTACTTAGTTGGCCAGACGATTTACGTCATCGCTAACGTTAATCTGGTACGGGTATTCATGACTCAACCAGGTTCGATAAACTGGCGGTTGGCAAAGTGGGCCCTCCTCTTGTCCCAATATGATTTGCACTTCAAACAGCAGAAGTCAGTCAAAGGACAAGCGATTTGTGATCTTTTGGCGGCAAGCCCGACAACAGACGCAGTTGAGGTATATGATGATTTACCAGACGAAACCCACGAGGTTAACACCACGTCGCACCAACAAGTATGGCAATTATTCTTTGATGGTGCTTCGAGAGCAGTTAATAAGGCAGTAACCCCTGGATGTCATAAAGTCACCTCCGGAGTTGGAGTGGTCTTAGTTTCCCCAGGGAAGCACGTGATGCCCCGAGCTTATTCGCTGACGAATCCATGTTCCAATAACGTAGCCGAGTACAACGCGCTCATCATTGGACTCAGTTTCGCCAAAGAGCTGGGGGTCGAGTATCTCGAAGCCTTTGGAGATTCTCAATTGATCGTTAACCAAGTTCGTGGAGAGTATGAAGTCAGGAACCCAGATCTGATTCTGTACCACCAGGAGGCTGTCAGAATGGCAGATTCTTTTGAAGAATTCTACATCGAATACATCCCACGTCTCCAGAATGCTTATGCGGATGCACTGGCAGCACTAGCAGTATCACTCGCGCAACCGCCCGAAACTGAACTGCTAGTCACAGTAAGATCACACCAACTCTGCATACCTATATACGATATAGAGGTTGAAGAGGAGGATGATAAAAATGAGAACGCCAAAGAGGTGAACTCAACCCAAATCGGGTCCGAGTCCCGAGATTGGCGTTTTCCCATCATCGATTACGTCCAATACGGTATTTTGCCAGAGGACGCAAAAGAAAAAGAATCTATTCGCCAAAGAGCTCCGCGGTTCTTTTACAATACCGAGACCCGTACGCTATATCGCCGGGGGTATGATAATTTGCTTCTCCGATGCCTTTCGAACGAAGAAGCAAAAGAAGTTCTTAAGGAAGCACATGAAGGAGAATGCGGTGCGCATCAGCCTGGTCCCAAGCTGTATGATCGAATCAGAAGAATGGGATATTTCTGGCCAACAATGGTTCGTGACGCAATCAAGTACGCCCGAGAATGTCATGCTTGTCAAGTGCATGCAAATTATATGCACCAACCTCCGGAGCGATTACACACATCAACCACATCTTGGCCATTCGAGACATGGGGTATGGATATTGTCGGTCCCATCTTCCCGCCTTCAGTCAAAGGTGATCGATTTATTCTCGCTATCACCGACTACTTTTCAAAGTGGGCTGAAGCCATTCCGCTTAAAGAAGTGAAGACGAACAACGTCATCAACTTCATCAAGTATTACGTCATATACCGACACGGCGTGCCGAGGCAGATCATTCATGACAACGGTCCGCAATTCATAAGCAATGCCTTCATCAGGTTTTGTGACAAGTTCAAAATTCAAGATGTTTTGTCGACAGCTTATTACCCAGCTGCGAACGGATTAGCTGAGGCTTTCAACAAGACGATCATCAAGATCCTGTCAAAGCTGGTGAAGACCAATAAGCGAGATTGGGACGATAAACTCGGCGAAGCGCTCTGGGCTTATCGCACCACAATACGCACTCCTACAAGAGCCACTCCATATTCTCTGGTGTACGGATGTGAAGCTGTGCTACCGTTAGAGATTCAAATTCCCTCCCTTCGGATCGCTCTCGCAACTGAGATGACGACCGAAGAACATCACCGAAAACGTCTTGAGGAACTCGAAAGGTTGGACGAAAAGCGATTGGAAGCTCAACAAAACATCGAGTTCTACCAGGCTAGGATATCCAGGGCTTTTGACAAAAGGGTTCGCCAAAGAAGCTTCAAGGAAGGAGATCTGGTCCTCGCTGCTCGTCGACCAATAATCCTCACCTCCAAGAAGAAAGGTAAATTCGAACCTAAGTGGGAAGGACCGTTTGTGATAGATACAGTCTATTCAAACGGTGCTTACCGCCTAATTTCTTTAGAGGGCAACAGGCAATTAATGCCAATAAATGGGAAGTTTTTAAAAAAGTACTATCCCTAGTACATTCAGGACAACTCATTTATCGGGAAGTTCCTTGAAGAATATTATACCTAATATTCTAGAGGATAACCAAAATTCATTTTTACCTCCAAAATTCCCTCACTGATCGATTTCAATTGACAGTGAGTTCACAAAAATGTTCTTTCGACCCTCTTGATTCTTTCCATGAACAGGAGGTCCACTCTCAGTTCGGAGTTCCCTTTCGATAAACGAAAGAACTCCATTTCTTTTCTCTTTGGTTCAACCTTTTCATGGTTATAACCGAAGCTGAAATTTCACTTCGATAAACGAAGAACTCATCTTTCGATCAGATAACCAATCCTATAAAAGGTAAGTTTATCTAGATCTTCCGGATTCTCGGAGTGGAGATCCCACTTCTAATTTCTTTCTTGCACTGGAAATAGAATATAAAATTCTTCCTTTCCAGAAACAAGGAATAGGATATAAAATTCTTCCTTCTTTGTTAAGGGAATAGAATATAAAATTCTTCCTTCTCACATCAACTCTTTTTCCAAAACTTATAAAATTAAGATTCATCTTAGGTATTTTATCCCGAAACCTAAGCAGGGATAAGTCTGCGCCTAACACGCGCTGCCGGTTTAGTCTTTTTCCGATTGAAAAAGACACCAGAGTTCGATTCTGGGGTATTTTATCCTGAAACCTAAGTAGGGATAAGTCGACGCCTAACACGCGTCGCCGGTTTGTTCTTAACCGTTAAAAAGAACACCCGTCTACATATTCAACATTGTGGTAGGTTGTTATTAATAACACCAAGATCCATGCCTCACACGCATGGGGAATTTTATCCTGAATCCTAAGAAAGGATATGTCGACGTCTAACACGCGTCGCCGGTTCGATCTTTATCCGTAGAAAAAGATACCAGAGTCTGACTCTGGGGATCCTTATCCCGAAGCCTAACTAGGGATAAGTCAACGTCTAATACACGTTGCTGGGTAGCCTATTCCCATAACAATGGCAAAGTCTACATATTCGAAGTTGTAGCACAAAGTCTAGAGGAGTTCATTCCTTTAGCGCAACGTCACATGCGGAACGGATTAAAACAATCCGCATGTAAGCCCGACTCAAATGGTAGTCGGTAAGAGCACATCAAATCCGTTGAAGGCTGAGGATTTGCCAAAAATCCTAAGTCAACGTCTCATACACGTTGCTGTTTAGTCTTTTCACAGGAGAAAGACGAAGTCTACGTATTCAATATCGTAGCACTAAAAGAGTTAACTCTTTTAGCTTAACGTCACGTGCGGAACGGATTTAGATAATCCGCATGCTAGCCCGACTCAAACGGTAGTCGGTAAAGGCTAATCAAATCTGTTGAAGGCTGGGGGTTAGCCAAAAATCCTAAAGCCAACACCTCACACGTGTCACCGGGTAGCTTATTCCCGTAACAATGGCGAAGTCTATGTATTCGACATCATAGCACAAAGTCTCAGAGAATTCAATCTATGAGCATATCGTTACATGCGAACGGATTTAAACAACTCGCATGCTATCCCGACTCAAACGGTAGTCGGTAAAGGCTAACCAAATCCGTTGATGGCTGAGGGTTTGCCAAAAATCCTATGTGTATTGTGGTCAATCATTTCAAACAGAATGACGAATCATAATAAAGATAAAAAGGGAATTCACTAAAAGAGTCAAAAGTCAAATCACTCAGTAAACAAAATCAGACATCAAGACTGTGGCTAAAAATCTGCTGGCTGACCTTAGACAGCTTCTCATCATAAGCTTGCCTAAGTTCAGCCCTAAGGGACTCCTCGGTGGCGGTCGAAGTCTTCGCAGCAGCCTCCTCGATCTCGACTAGCCTCTGCTTCAAAGACTTCAACTTATCGGACAAAGCCGTACAGGTCTGCTGGTCCTGTGCTTCTGTCATCTGAAGAATGCCAAAAGTCTCCTCTTCTTCGTGGAGTTCTCTTCTAAGCTGATCTATCTTGGTCCCACAAGAAGTAATAGAAGAGCGGAGCTCGGCAAGTGAAGATAATCTGGTAGCAAGGCCGGTCTCAACTCGAGCTACTCGGTCTCGCTGCGCCTGAACCTCAAGACTAGCAAGAAGATGAGTCTCGTGCAGTGACTGTAAATGGGTCTCCAGCTTAGCAGCAATGAAGGAAGAGGCACCGGTATCTCGAAGCTCACGAAACATCTGAAGCTCATGCTCTAGGCAGTCGAGATCGTCAACTATGGCCTTCGCTAAATCTGGGTATCCTGCTTCCCTTATCAAGTTGATTCTGGAATTAAGGAGAGGTTTAAACTGGTGAAGTGAAAGTCCATCGTGAAAGAGCTTGCCGATCATAGCATTCACAAAGGAGAAGAAGGAACGAACGTCTATGCAGATGACGACCTTGTCAGGATCGTCGTCAGATAACAATTCCTTCACTAAGACATGAAGACGAGAAGAACGCCCTACACAAAAAAGGGAGAAGTCCGTCAAAAGTCTTAATAAGAAAAAGGAATAACACTCTTCAATGAGTTAACTTATACCTTCTTCCCCTTGATCCGCTGGGGGTAGTGGAGGTATAACGGCTGTAGGTGCATCAACTGGTGTAGTTGGTCTCACAGCCGGTTCAACAGGGTCTTTCTCAACAAAAGCTCCTGCCAGATTCAAAACAGAATTCGCAGAGGCGTTACATTATAGTTGCATTAGTCAAGATTGGCTAGTCCTATAATTAACTCAGAAAGAAGCACATACCTTCAAAGAAACCATCCTCGGGATTTTCAGCGAAGGCGCGCTCAGAAAACATATCCCCAGGTAACTGGTCATCGATCTGAGGAGAGCTATATATGTAGCGCATCATGGGAGTGTCCGCAAACAAGCTTCCCTCGTCAAAGTCATCGATGGAGAAATCTGACATAAAAAGATATAAGTGCCAAAGAAGAGTGAAGAGACTACAACTAATGGAAATAAGTTACCTCTCACGGGTGCATCAGCCTCTTCATTTCTAGGATTCGCCTCCTGCAAGTTATCTGAAGGAGCAAGAAGTAGAGGACAGTTAGAAGATACACAAATTCGTTGATGTATTATCTAAAGAAATACAGTATCAGTGTTAGATGTACCTGGATTCACGGAATCGGGTCCTACATTGATCTCCTCTCCAATGTCAGCAACCCCGGTAGGCCTCTCTTCATGAGGTAGTGGGTCAAACTCATCGGGAGACACAGGAATGGGATCGGGACTCATCTCATTCTCTCCACGCACTCCTATATAGAGATAGAAGAGCGTGGGTCAATGTTCCGAATAACCAAGAGAATGGTTCACAGGATGGATATTACCTCCGTCACTGGCAGGATCATCGCCAACCAGGTCCATATCAGAAGCTCGGGAAGCTGCACGCGGCTTACGGGCTAATCTCTTCCGCCTAGCAATGGGGATCGAAGGTCTCGCCTGGCGAGGAGGACGAAACTCTTCATCCTGATCAACTGTGGTCCCTGAAACATCAAACCATAGTCAGTTTCAATACTTCTGCAAGATAGAAATAAAAGATGAATTACAAACCTCGCTCGGAAAAGTCATCATAATCTTCGGGATCCCCGCCTGAAGCCTCATCTGTGGAATTGAATGTCCTCTGGCCCTCTTCATCAATCCGGCGAGTCTTGTTCCGCGTCCTTTGTGCCCGAGCGTTCTCCCGAATCTTAAGGGAATCAAGCTGAGAAGCCTTCTCAGCCTCTATCTCTGCAATCGGCTTCACGGGGACAGTCTTGTTAGCTGCTAGTAACCACTTGCAGCTTAAGAAAGTGAGGTTCAACTGCCGATCAATACTTGGGAGACTGAATTTAGCACCAGTACAGCCAGTCACGGTCCACAACCATGCACGGAGATCGTCTACCAAACCACTATGGGTCCGAAACTGCTGACGAGGATTCCCGATGTAGAGCTGATCATAGCCAAACTGGCGAGCGAATCGGCAGGGTAGATATGGCTCTATGAAGCACTGATCCCTCACCCGAAAAGTCAGATAGCCAGGCCTAATGTTCACCAGCCAATTGAAGCAGCCAATGTCTAAGTGAGTCCGATACTCTCTCGGCCTCTCATCATCTATCAAGCACTCGCCGTACCGGCCGGAGAACTACGGAAAACAAGTGGAGAATGCCCAACACTTGTGGACCTGCAGCTGCTGTCTGACATCAGAAAATCCTCGACCCTCCCACCTGCTATTCTCAAGCAACTGTAGTAGGGGAACGGAGTGATCTGTGGCGTTTGGCACCGACATCATATCCGAGCGGTGGAGGACGAACCAGGCCATCAGATAAGCGTACGGAAGCTCCACCTTAAGAGTGGGAATCTGACCTGGCAAATCGGTCTCCTTCCGTGTGAAGGCACTAGAAAGCTGTCGAAGTCCTCGGTGAATGTCAGCTACCATCACCGGAAGAAGTGAGAGTTCTTTCTTGTAGGCAAGCTGAACCGCTGGATAGAGTACCTCCAAGGGCAAGGCGTCGCCAGACTGGTATGGAACCACGCACTTCTTCAACCAGATAGCAAGAAAGCCGGCAAGAAGAGTCATCGGCCGGATCGGTGTGGTCGCATGCCATAAGAAAGATCTGAACTTGGTCTTCACAGGGAAGCCACCCTCAGGACTGCTAGTGGTATAAGAACGAGCGTCAATCTTCTTCAACAGACTGTTCACCTCTGAAGGAGTAAGTGGGGCCAACTCACAAATATCCTCGCCAGAACGGTTCTCCAGGTTCTTGAACAAATAGTTCGCAAACTGCTTCAGACTCACGGAGGCCTTGGTCCTTTTTGCTAAAGGCTCAGACTGTGCTAAAGCAATGTGATAATGACAAGTGAGATCCCATAGAGTCTCATAGCGATCAGGCATGCGATCCTTCAACTGGTCCAATTCATGATTAGAGGGAAAGTACTCCTGGTATAGCATCTGTCCCATGGGCAAGTCAGAAATCCTGTGCATCTCGTGGAGAGCTAAGCCCAACTCCCCCTGCCGGGTCAGAAAAGTGTTCGAGTCTGGATTATATAGCTCGAACAAAGCACAGAAATGCCTCAAACTGACAGGCAAGCCATACATGGTGGCACGAACAGCTGCATACAAACCGCAAGCGTGCAACTCCTCGCTCCATCGGCTCAAGACATATGTCGTCATGCGACTCCACCAAGACTTGTCCAAAGAGTGGACCCAACCATAAATCCTGTGATGAGTCGCAGGCATCTCCCGTCCTAGGATAGCGAGGCGATTCCTCAAGGTCGAGGCAGTGACGAGAAACTCGTTACGTGGTGGTGCATCTAGTCCCAACACTCCGGGATGCAATCCGGTGATATGACTCCTGCTCGAGCCAGGAGCTGCCTGATGTGTGACGTAACCGCAATGGACGCTCTCATGATCCTCCGTCAAGCGCCACGACATCTCCCGTGTCACAGCCTGACGCCTGAGCTCAGTCAATGAGCGATGCCGAGGAATCTCCGGCAAGTATAGGAAGCCACTACCGGTCTTGTGGAGCCACTGCTCAGCGTCAATGAATACGGCTTCTGGGTCATCGACAGAATCACCAAATAGGAAGTCGCTCTTCCGAAGAGGCTGAGTAGAGCTGGCATCCTTCACAAAAGGCGCATCTGTGATCAGCTGACGAATAGCTCGATGACTACCTTCCCTCACCACCTAGGCAACCTCAGTCGATGTGCCCGAAGCAAACTGAGGAGTAGCTGGAATAGGAGAAGGATCGTCGGAGGTCGAGTAATACTCGCCACGACGCCCACAGACTGCGTGGGACGAGAATGATCCAGAAGGGTACCCCACTGCAAAATAGACAGTTAAACACTGGTTAGCCTCGATTATAAAAGGAAATTGAACTCATCTTACAAATAGTTAAGGTAGAGTCATTGCCTTATAAAGGGTGAGACGATTTGGCCACATTGTGCAATTACAACACAGGGGATGTCGACAATATATCCCTGCCTTATAAAGCGCGATGTAGCGTCAAATCGCCCCCTTTAATTTTGAGATATGGTTTTGACCAAGCAAAACATATCTTTGAAGCGTCGATCCTCACCAACGAGAATCAAGGCTCTTCCCGATTGCCT
>BQKN01055852.1:4634-30141 GCA_022839385.1 Asparagus kiusianus
CTCGGCACGCCGTGTCGGTATATGACGTAATGCTTGATGAAGTTGATGACGTTGTTCGTCTTCACTTCTTTAAGCGGAATGGCTTCAGCCCACTTTGAAAAGTAGTCGGTGATAGCGAGAATAAATCGATCACCTTTGACTGAAGGAGGAAAGATAGGACCGACAATATCCATACCCCATGTCTCGAATGGCCAAGACGTGGTTGATGTGTGTAATCGCTCCGGAGGTTGGTGCATATAATTTGCATGCACTTGACAAGCATGACATTCTCGGGCGTACTCGATTGCGTCACGAACCATTGTTGGCCAGAAATATCTCATTCTTCTGATTCGATCATACAGCTTGGGACCAGGCTGATGCGCACCGCATTCTCCTTCATGTGCTTCCTTAAGAACTTCTTTTGCTTCTTCGTTCGAAAGGCATCGGAGAAGCAAATCATCATACCCCCGGCGATATAGCGTACGGGTCTCGGTATTGTAAAAGAACCGTGGTGCTCTTCGGCGAATAGATTCTTTTTCCTTTACGTCCTCCGGCAAAATACCGTATTGGACATAATCGATGATGGGAAAACGCCAATCTTGGGACTCAGACCCGATTTGGGTTGAGTTCACCTCTTTGGCGTTCTCGTTTTATCATCCTCCTCTTCAACCTCCATATCGTATATAGGTATGCAGAGTTGGTGTGACCTTACTGTGACTAGCAGTTCAGTTTCGGGCGGTTGCGCGAGTGATACTACTAGTGCTGTCAGTGCATCCGCATAAGCATTCTGAAGATGTGGGATGTATTCGATGTAGAATTCTTCAAAAGAACCTACCATTCTGACAGCCTCCTGGTGGTACGGAATCAGATCTGGGTTCCTGACTTCATACTCTCCACGAACTTGGTTGACTATCAATTGAGAGTCCCCAAAAGCTTCGAGATACTCGACCCCCAGCTCTTTGGCGAAACTGAGTCCAATGATGAGCGCGTTGTACTCGGCTACGTTATTGGAACATGGATTCGTCAGCGAATAAGCTCGGGGCATCACGTGCTTCCCTGGGGAAACTAAAATAACTCCAACTCCAGAAGTGACCTTAGGACATCCAGGGGTTACTGCCTTATTAACTGCTCTCGAAGCACCATCGAAGTATAACTGCCATACTTGTTGGTGTGATGTGGTATTAACCTCGTGGGTTTCATCTGGTAAATCATCATATACCTCAACTGTGTCTGTTGTCGGACTTGCCGCCAAAAGATCACAAATCGTTTGTCCTTTGACTGACTTCTGCTGTTTGAAGTGCAAATCATACTGGGACAAGAGGAGGGCCCACTTTGCCAACCGCTAATTCATTGAACCTGGTTGAGTCATGAATACCCGTACTGGATTAACATTAGCGATGACGTAAATCGTCTGGCCAACTAAGTAATGTCGCATTTTCTGTACCGCAAACACCAATGCGAGACATTCTTTCTCGATCATCGGGTATCGAGACTCGGCGCCTATCAAGGTCCGACTTAGATAATAGACTGCTTGTTCGTGACCATTATCATCGTCTTGTGCTAATAAAGCACTTATCGAATGGTTCATCGCCTTGATGTAAATCAAGAACGGTTTACCTGATTTTGGTGCAACAAGAACAGGGGGATTCATCAGATATGCCTTGATATCTTCGAATGCCTTCTGGCAAGCATCGTCCCAAATAAACGATACGCCCTTCTTGTTTAGCTTAGAAAATGGTTGGCACTTCCCAGAAAGATTTGAAATGAACCTCCGGATATAAGCCAGATGACCTTGCAATCCTCGGAGTTCCCTTAGATTCCTCGGGGGTTGCAATTCATTTATCGCTTTTACCTTGTCTGGGTCAATGTGTATACCCTTAGTGGTGACGACGAATCCAAGGAATTTTCCGCTGGACATTCCGAGGAAGGATTTTGTGGGATTCATCTTCAACTGATGACTCCGCATAAGATCAAACATCGTTCTCAAGTCCTTGATGTGATCTTCTTTGTTGCGGCTCTTTACCACCAAATCATCAAAGTAGCATTCCACCGTTTTCCTGAGATGTTTCTGGAAAGTCTTAGTCATTGCTCGTTGGTATGTAGCACCTGCATTCTTCAGACCGAACGGCATCACCGTGTAGCAGAAGACACCGAGGGGCGTTCTGAATGCTGTATGCTTTTCGTCATCCGGGTGCATCTTGATTTGATTATACCCCGAAAAGCCATCCATGAAGGACATTCTTTCGAACCCGCATGTATTGTCGATAATGACATCTGTGATCGGGAGAGGAAAATCGTCTTTTGGACATGCTTCGTTCAGATTCCTGAAGTCGATGCAAATCCTGATCTTGCCATTTTTCTTCATGACGGGAACGATGTTGGCTAACCAGTCTGGATGTTGTTCCTCTCGGATGAATCCTGAGTCGATCAACTTCTTAACCTCAGCCTCGATGGCTTCCATGATCTGCGGACGAAACCGTCTTTGCTGTTGCTTGACAGGTTTGGCATCCGGCTTGATGTCGAGGCGGTGCATTGCCACATTGGGGTCAAGCCCTGGCATGTCTTCATAGTTCCAGGCGAAGACATCAATGTACTCTCTGATCAAGGCAATTAACTCTTCCTTCTCATCTGAGGGGAGACTACCACTGATGAATATGGGCTTTGGATTGGCTTCATCACCCATATTGATCTGGACTACTTCGTCTTCGGTGGGTGGCTCTCTTTGCTCGAACCTATCACCATATTGCATGTTCAAGTGATGAACCCATGGGTCCTCTCACGTTTGCATTTGATCGTCGTCCTCCATTGTAGATGGATCAGCTGTAGTCATGTTCGACATTAAGGCTTTGAACATTTCTCCCAAACTTGTGTCGGAATCCTCAGCTGAAGAGTCTGGTAAGTACCCATCCTTAGCTTTGTTAGCAATTTGATCAATGATTTGCCAACCACATTCGTCATCTGATGAGACATAGCCTAGGCCTCTCTTGTGACGGTAATAATTATCCGGTTTTCCTTTTGGGACATATGCCATTTTGACTGGGACACGGGAACCTCGATCGAAGTATAAACCTTCTCCGAGTGTAAAGTCGTATCCTTATTTTTCCATGAGCGTACGCGCTTCCGGACTATACTTTGATAAGTGCAGACCAGATTTGTCATCGTCTTCATCTTCTCTTAGGAAATGATCCGGCAACGGAAGATTTTCTCCTTTACCGTAGATCACTTCTTTTTGTCCTCCTGTTTTGGCAGGAATAATCCGAGTTGTTCCGAAGGAATGCTGGAGGCGTTTCTTCGTTACATAAGATGATCGGAGCGGCATACATAAATCGGGATTATTGTATAATCCTTCTATCACATCATCAAGAGACAAGGAGTACTCTAAACCAGGATTTATTTCAATATCGGCAAGTTGCCAGTTACAACCGCCGTCTGACGACTGTTCGTCATCGAGATTGATTACAAAGGGTACAATGTCATTCAAAACAAAACCACCATTGTAATCGAATCCGGCTTCGAAATCAGCTTCTTCTCCGCTGTCCGTACCTTGGATCGATGGTTCCGTGTCGGATTCGTTACCATAAAGGAGAGAATCTGTGAAGTAATTCTCATACCCTTTGAATGGTTGCTTATCCGCGACCACCGTCCTAACTCTTCCATCAGTGTCGACATATTTTAAACACTGATGTAGAGTGGAGGGAACTATAACATTACTATGGATCCAAGGCCGACCCAATAATAAGTTATAGGATGTCTCAGCATCAATCACGTAGCACGTGACCTCCGTCTTTAAATCGCCCATTTGGCACTTTATCCGGATTTTACCCAAAGGTCTTGACCCGCTGGTGTTGAATCCGTAGATGACTGTGCCTGTAGACGCCAACTTGCTGACTGGAATGCCAAGGCTGTGCATTAGTCGAAGTGGCATAATACTCACAGCGGAACCCGGATCCACTTGGATTCGGTTGACTTCACTGGAGCCAATGTACCCGACGAAATATAGGGGCCGATCATGATTTGAATTCTTCGTCTGCATGTCCTCTTTGGTGAAGGTGATGCAGGGAAGGTTCTTAGCTGCCACGTTACACTGTTGGGCTAACAATTCTAGCTCCTCGGGAGCTGGTTTGATCCTGGTAAGGAACGCCTCTGAATCGGCCAAGGCCTCTTGTAAGGCTTCTCTAGTTTCCTTGGACAACCATAGTAGCTCGTACAGCGTTATCCGTGCTGGAATATTAGCCAGCTGAGCCATGATGTCGAAGGCACGCGGATTTTTTGAACTCTCCGGTTTGTCTTTTCCAATCGGACGACTGAAACGAGACTGCTTCGGATTCTGAACCTCCTCGGGCCTCTTTTCTTTCTGTTTGTCAACCGGTTGCCGTCGAGCATCTTCAACCGGTTTGGGAACTGCAATCACCCCCAGCTCTGTGAAAGTCTTGGCTGGTCCTCGTTTTGTCACCCCCTGCTCAGCAAATTGATCGCCCGGGGATGGATATTTGAAGTGGTATTCATTTCCACTCCGGGTTGCAAAGACCTCCTGCTCCTCGTCGGAAAGTGGGAAAGCTGGGATTCTTTCGTCATCTTCTCCTGGGATGGCAAAAACTCCGTAACAAGACTTGCCTTTCCCTTTGGACTTCTTCTTGGATGACGATCCGGCCCATTGTTCATCTTCAATCAGGTCGGGGTGCACCCAGAGAATTTCACCGTTTGGGGCTGTGTGAGGCACAAGTCCCTTTTGACGTTGTCCGTGCGGGTCGTCATTCACTGTCTTCATCCCGACTTTGGTAACGCGTTTTGGCTCGAACCAATCTGTAGGTACTGATCCAAAACTAATCGACACCGCGTTTGCTCCCACATTCTTGGCCGGTTTCGGAGTTATGACTCCTACATCGATCAACGCTTGGATCTTGTCCTTGAGGTGATAGCAAGACTTCGTTGGGTGGTGGACCGCTCTGTGGTACGCGCAGTACTTCGGGTCCGTCACTTTAGTGGCTCCTTCATGATCCACGATCGCCGGCAACTGGATTTTGTTGTTCTCCAACAAGTACTTGAAGATGCCGGGGACTTCATCATCCTTGAAGGAGTAGACTTTGGGAAACCTCGGCTCCGAAGACTTTTGCTTCTGAGACCTTTGCTGCCAATGCGGCTGCGACTGTTGTGGCGCTCTTTGCTGCTGCTGCTGTTGCTGAGGATGCAATTGAAATATCTGGTTAGCATCAACAGCATTAACATGAGCTTTACCTTTCCCTTTCTGGTTGAAGTTCTGCTTTGGAGGATTCGTTGCCGGTTGGCCTCTCTCCGCCTTCTTTCTTCTGAGGAATCGCTCAGCTTGCTCTCCTCGAACCTTCAAATCCTTCCAGGTCTTGGATGGTGCTGTGCCCATTGCTTCCAACACGTCCAGTGAAAGGTTGTTGTGGCAGGTCTGGAGGATGAATTCTTCAGTGATCGGGTCCCGGCAATTCATCGTCTTGTTCCGGAACCTCTTGACGAAGGTGTCGACCAACTCCCCGTCTTTTTGCTTCTCATCGAGCAGCGATCCGATAGAGATCTCGGTATCATCGTCGAAGAAATTCGCGAGAAACTTAGTCTCCATGTCGTCCCAGCTGTTTATGCTTCCTGGCTTGAGGCGACGATACCAATCGAAGGCAGCTCCGCGAAGAGTGCCGACGAATGACCGCACCATCAGAGGCTCATTACCAGAGATGACTCCCAAGTGCGATTTGAAATAAATCAAATGCTGAGTAGGTGAACCCATCCCATTAAACGGCGTAAAGTTAATTAGACTAAACTTTGCCGGATATGGGATTGATTCCCACTCTCTTGGGTATGGACAAGGAATGCCCGTCTTTTTCGTCTCTTGAGCAGAGATCAATGTGTTGATCTTGCTCTCGAGATTTTTAATTTTTAGGCTTTTACCTGTGTCTTCGCTAGCATTCTCGTTACCACCCCCTGGGTTGATGGGAGGGTTGTTAACATTGCGAACCTCGTTTGTGTCCTCATCTTCCAGGTTGTTCTGGTTGGGACGACTTGGTTCGCCTTGTCGGTTCCTCAATGCTTGAAGCTGTTGGTCATGCATCTCTCTCATGTTCTGCATAGCCATTTGCATTTCGAACCGAAAGGTCTCCTGTTGTTTGGCCATGGTATCTTCAAGCATCTTGGCCACTTACTCCGCGTTTATCATAAACGCTTCGCGGGGTTGTCCTTCACTGGACACTGTGTTATCAGACGCCACTGCTGAGCCAGCATCTGATTCTTCATCTCCCGAAGGTACTCTTGTTCGGATTCTACCATACGTCGCGCGAATGATAGCCCCGGATTGTAGACGAGTTACACGTCGGGATATTTCTGGAACCGCCTCGGGGTTATCCTGAGCCGATGTTCCTGTGCTGGTCATATTTGCGGTGACCCTTGAATGCTCACCATCTTTGACCATCTTCCTCCTTCGTTGGAAACGCCTATGCCTTGGTTTTGGCGTTCCATCGCTGAGTCTTTCAAACACAGAGACTCTCTCAGGGACTGCCTTGACACAGTTGCACTCAGAGAGTACCGCCCGAATGAGCTTCGAACAAGGACATGGCATTTCGAGCCTTCGAGGGCTCCTCTTTCTGGTTTTACTCGTACCCCCGGCACGATAGTACAGCTCGTCCGTTTGAAGGTCGGAGCAAGCTATCGTGTGTTGGCACGATCTCTCAGGTATAACGTTGTCGTCATCAGATGACAACGTTTCCTTCTGAGGAATAATTGTCTTCTTTAGACCATCCAAAGTCACACGCCTCGAAACACGCCTTTGTGGGCGTGAATCTTCAGCGGGCTCTTGCACTTCAATGCGCAGGGTTGTGCGCTTGGGTGCCACGGTTTTCTCCAAGTGTTGAGGATTGCACCGACCCCCAGCATGTTGTATTGGTTGGGACTTCTTCATTGGCCCCAAGCGTTCCTGTACTGGAGCTTTACCTCGTCCTTTTGGAAGTGGGCCGAGGCGCTCCAGAACTGACTTTCTCTTCTGGGATGGTCCTGCGGGATCTCCCTGAGCAGTTGCGGAAATTACCGGCTGTTTGGATTGACTTGCCGGAGTTTGAATTTTCGGAGGCTGCGGTTGTCGCTCCTTGGTCTGAATTGTTGCTTCAGACTTTGGCCTCCAAACCTTGCGAGTTGGTGGCGGCTTTTTGACCACCTCCTTCTGCAACTTCCGACGGGCTCCTTCAGCTTTTGCCCGTGCTTGCGCCGACAACGCGCGCCGTTTGCAGATGTGCTCCTCCAACGTCGAGCGATTCCGTTTGACACGGACTCACTCCATTGTCGATGGTTTGGAGGAACCACCCTTCACTTGCTGTTGAGGCTGTTTGCCTCGTTTGTTCTTCAGATCCGCATGATAGCGGACCCCGTCAACGGAATCCATGGCCTTGGCGAATTGCTTCGCGAGGCGTTGACGCTGCCTCTGGCGGGCTCTCTTGGAGAGAGTCACCACGCCTTCAATGGCGGATTTGACCTTTTTTGAGGTCGGTAGGGCCTCACTCAACGCAGTTTCGGCGTCGATTGGGGTGAGGTCGTCGTTGGTGGCTTCAACTTCATCACACCAACGGACTTTTCTCCTGGAGGAGAACTTCTGGAACTTCTTGGACTTGGGGGAGGAGGTAGATCCGGACGAGGACACGTACTCCTCATATTTCTGCTGGTCGAATTCATACTCGACCTCCTCCACGACCGGGATCGAGATCCGCGGCTGCGACACTCCGATCTCGGCAGCGAGATCGGTGGCTCCCACTGTGGTCGCCAGATTGTTCGCGTGAAAAATTGTGTTCTTCTTCATTGCTGATTTCATTACAACTTTGATAACAACTTTATGCGTTTACAAAGATCCGATCTTTTTATAAGAGCCGGTTACAATAAAAAAACAAAATAAAGAAACAAAAATTACAATTCTCTCCGAACAAATCACGAGTTTCCTGTTTTACGATCCCTCGCTTGCGTGGGTTGTTTGCCTGTGCCGGGGTTGATTACCGTGGACCACCGCGCAATCTCGATCCGAACAGATCTACGTGGTATGACGGGTATTATCCCACCAAGGAGATAATAGCCGTGAGGGATCGTTTCACCAAGGAAACGCTCGCTTAAATCTCGGGATCTAAGAACCAAGCTTAGATTCGGAGTAGAATGACGTAGATCTGGGAATCCAAGTCTTCAAGCCTTCACAATTCCGAGTTGAGGTCGCAATCCGGCAGAGTTTCGGCTCTTCAGAAGTTTCAGAAAAAAGTCCTCTCAAATGAACAACCACCCCCCCTATTTATAGCCTCTCTTCACTGTGCATTCGTGCACAAGAGAGAGGGGGGGGAGTCGGGGGCTCATGCCGAGCCACCCTGGGGTGGCTCGGCTTGGGCCGAGCCACCCCGGGTTGGCTCGGTTTAGGCCGAGTCCCCGGGTGTGTTCCGTTTTGTCGTTTTCCGGTGTTTTCCGTCTTTCGGTTCTTCGTTTGATTTGTCCGGACTTTGATTTGATAGCCCAGGTCTTTATTTGGCAGTATTCCCGCCTCGGTGTTTGAGTTCAAGTCCGTTGTGTTGTTGGACGACTCGTTAACTTTCCGAACCGTTGGTTGGTTCCACACGCGAACGTATTCCGTTGCTTGCGTGCCTCATCGCCTCGTCGCTCGAACGTCCGTTGATTTGTCGAATCATCGTGCCGAGCCATGTTAAGGGACCTATAGGCAATTTTATACGCCTACAGCTGGGCGAGACAGCACATTTACTGTCTCGCTGGGCGAGACAGTAAACACTGTCTCGGCCCACGAGACAGTAAACACTGTCTCGCCAGCCTAATTTACTGTTTCGTTGAGTTTTTGCAGTTACAGACCCCTGAGACTATAAATACCCCCCTAGGGTCACTTCTGA
The DNA here is from genome assembly GCA_022839385.1 of Asparagus kiusianus. Lineage (NCBI taxonomy): Eukaryota > Viridiplantae > Streptophyta > Magnoliopsida > Asparagales > Asparagaceae > Asparagus > Asparagus kiusianus. The sequence goes on from BQKN01055852.1 coordinate 13,490, forward strand.
CGAGGAGGAGAGCACATTTTCGAGCATTCTAGAGTAGAGAGAGAACAGACTTGATCTTGGTGTGATTCCTTGACATTCGAGCTTTGACTTGAGTTCAAGAAGAACGACTATCTTACTCTGATAAGATATCGTTTCAAATTCTTACTTCGATAAACGAAGAAAGAATCATAAGCCCCCTCTTCACGATCTGTGATTCAGTGGTCCACGAACCAAAGCGTTCCCGGAACAGGCAAAGAACCCACAAAAACAGTGATCCAAACAACGATCCTACGTTTATTTTCTCAAAAGTTGTAATTTTTGCTTTGTTGTGTAAAGAGGTCTTATAAAAAGACTATTTCTTGTGAATTTATTGTAATCGACCGAAGAGACAATGAATTCCTCAACAAAACAGACTTTTGACGGAAACAAACTGGCGACCACAGTGGGAGCCAACGGCCTCGCTGCCGAGGCCGCCGTGTCACAGCCGATAAAGATCATCGTCAGCGAAGAGATCGAGTATGAATTCGATCAAGCGAAGTTCGAGGAGTATTTGTCGTCCTCATCCTCAAAATCTTCCTCGTCCCGCAAGTGCAGGAAGAATTTATCTTCCAAGAAAGTTTCCAAGTCTGCAACACCTCTGAAGGCTGCAGGTGAAGATTCTCACCCGATCGTTGCTAAAGAATCTGTCCGCAACGTTTCTGCTCCAAGCGACTCCGTACCAATTAAGGAGTCATTGATGAATTACTCACCGGTGCTGACGAAGAGAGCTCGTCAGAGACAACGCCAGCGCCGTGCTTGACAATTGGCTAAGGCCATGCAACAAACCGACGGGGTCCACTACTATGCGGACTTAGAGTCGAGAAAACAGATTGCCTCAGCGGCAAGATAATCATATTTCTGCAAAGCTTACGACGAAGGAATGGACCCTCGTCAAAAGGGCTCGTTCAACCCTGAAGGAACGGATACAAAGGCGTAAGGAGAAGGCCGCCCGCGCTCGTGCTCTCCGCCAACAAGCGCAAAGAATTAAGAAGGAGGTGGTGTCTGAAAAGCCACCAAAAAACCATAGAGTTTGGATGCCAAAGGCGCCGCAAGCATCTGTTCCGGGCCCATCTACTGCATCACCAGTGAAGCCCTGGGTTAGCCCAGATTTATCTAAGTTCAAGATCACCATGGCAGATCGCCTTGGTCCCTCGGTCGACGAGCGAGGCAAAAAAACAGTCAAAGAAAATCCAAGTCAAACAAACAAACCCTTGGTGGTTTCTTATGCAGGGGGTCGTAAACACCCTCCTGTCAGAATTGCTCAGGTCCAAGACGAGAGAATACCGGTTCATTCTCGCTTAAGACCCATGAAGACTCCACACCCGCAAGGGGGTGTGTTTAAAAATTTAGCCTTGGATCGCCCAGAAGCGACGACTAGTTGTCCTGTGCATGTTAACAAGGTTCATAAACCCAAGATAGGTTGCTCAAATCACGGTAGTGAGGAGCTGTACTATCAAAACAATAACTCGAGAAAAAGGATTGTCCGAGAAGATGAATCGAATTGCGCATGCGAGAGACTCATCAAGGCAGTGTTGACGGAATGCGGTTGCTCACAAACTGAAGCAAAACGAGTTTCTGTATTTCAAAGACTTTCGACTGAAGCGTCAAAATCTAAAGTGAGACGTTTCAACCAGAGGAAACCTGCAAGGCGGCAAGATGAATTCCCTGAGGTCACCATTAATATGACCGGCAAAGGAAAACAGTATCTAGTTAACCCTGACCCTGATTTCTCTTCAGAAGGGAGAGTTGAGCGGGGTCTTTCTCAAAGAATGGAGCGGTTACAACAGAGGGCCAACCGACGCCGAGATTACAAAAGGATGCATGAAGGTTTATCGTCAGAAGACGAGCTGTCAGATACTTGTTCCTCTATCGCTTCAGACGATACCGCATCCAGTATGGGGCGAGCGAGAGAATTATTCGCCATCACGCCAGACCAGTTAGCTCAGATATTGCAAGAAGCATTGGCCAAACAACGCAAGGAGATCAGAGCTGAAATCAAAACGGAGATGGAGTTGACAATGCAGCAGGTACGAGATTTGCAAGCTCAACAAAGTCAACCGGAATCAAGCCGAAAGGTAGAATCCAGCAAACACAATGCCAGACCTGTACATACAACTGAGGACGATGACAAAGAAGACGAGAATATCTTCGCCGATCCTCCTCCTGATAAAGACAATTCTGAAAGCGGTCCGGTCAAATTAACTACTCAAATTTACTTGAAGAAGAGTGAGGAAGAAGATAAGAAGATGCACGATCTTGAGAGCAAAGTCAATGCACTGATGACGGCTCAAGAAGTGAAGAAAACGGGCATTCCATACCCGTACCCGAGGGAGTGGGATCTGATTCCTTATTCCCCAAAATTTAATTTGATTAACTTTACTCCTTTTGATGGCAGGGGTTCACCAACCCAACACTTGATTTATTTCAAGTCACATCTCGGCGCAATATCAGGAAATGAAGCCCTGATGGTACGGTCATTCGTAGGAACCCTCCGTGGGCCTGCCTTCGATTGGTACCGACGCCTGAAACCCGGAAGCATCACTAGCTGGGGAGATATGGAAGAACTGTTCCTCACCAATTTCTTCGACGACGACACGGAGGTCTCCATTGGCACGTTGTTGGATGAGAAGCAGAAGAATGGGGAGTCGGTTGATGTTTTTGTCAAACGATTCCGAAACAAAGCGGTGAACTGCAGAGATCCACTCACCGAAGAATTCATCCTACAGACATGTCACAATAATCTGTCGTTGGATGTATTAGAGGTTATGGGAGTTGTGCCCTCTAAGACTTGGAAAGAGTTGAAGGTGAGAGGTGAACAAGCTGAACGATTTCTCAAAAGAAGGAATTTGGAGAGGGGTCAGCCACTAAATAATAATCAAAATCAAAAACAGAATTTCAATCCTCGAGGCAGAGGAAGAGGGTCGGGAGCTGCTGTCGACGCGCATCAAACGTCACAACAGCCGCCGCAACAACAACCGCAGCAGTCGTCATTCCAGTTGGCGCCGAATCAGAATCAACAGCCTCAGAAGCAGTTTAAGCCCTCTGAGCCCAGATTCCCAAAGGAGTATTCATTCAAAGATGATGAAGTGCCGGTCATCTTCAAATACCTGCTGGATAATAATAAGATCAAGCTTCCGCCGGTCACAAACCAAGAAGAAGCGAAGAAGACCAATGACCCAAAATACTGTGCGTATCACAGGAGGGTCCACCATCCCACTAAGGCGTGTTATGTCTTGAAAGACAAAATACAAACCTTAATCGATATTGGTATTGTGACCCCGAAGCCAAAGGAGAAGAAGGTGGGTGCAAACGCGGTCTCCATTAGCTTCGGATCGGTTCCCTTGTCCTGGTTTCAAGCTGAGCCAGTATCAGAAGTAAAGATGCAAACCATCAACGATGACCCTCATGGACAGCACCAAAAAGGGTTAGTGTCACACACGGCCCCTAACGGTGAAATCCTTTGGGTTCATCCTGATTTGCTTGAAGATGAACAGTGGACGATATCCACGTTAAAGAAGAAATCGAAAGGTAAAGGAAAGGAGAAGTCCTGTTACGGAGCCTCGGCGATTCCGGAGAAAGACGACGAGGAGATAGCAGCTCTGCCACTTTCTGATGAAGAACAAGAAGTTTTCGCTACAAGGGGTGAAAATGAATACCATTACCAATATCCGGAAACTTCTAATCCGAATGCTAAAACTCTTTCAGAACTGGGGGTAGTTGCAACTCCTCCTGTGGCTGTTGAGAAACCTCAGAAGGTTGTTAAGCAGAAAGAGAAGGAACCTCAACCCAAAGAAGTTCAACTTCCGAAGCAGCCTTGTTTCAATCGACCGATTGGACGAGACAAACCGGAAAGCTCGAGTACACCATATCGCTTTGACGTCATGACTCAATTAGCTAATATCCCCGCAAGGATCACGCTATACGAGTTGCTTCGCCTTTCGAAAGAAACCAGAGAAGCTTTACAAGAAGCCTTAGCTGATTCTGAGGTATTCCTTACTCAGATCAAACCAACTCCTGAAGAGCCAGAGTCATCGGTGCAACATTGCAATCTGGCAGCCACCAAATTTCCTTGCATAGCTTTCACGAAAGAAGATATGCAAGTCAGGAATTCAAAGCATGATAGACCGTTATATTTTACAGGATATATCGGTTCGAACATGGTCAACCGGATTCAAGTTGATCCGGGTTCCGCTGTTAGCATCATGCCACTCCGGTTGATGTACTACCTCGGAATTCCCGCCAGCAAGTTAGCCTCCACAGGAACGGTCATCTACGGGTTCAATACTAGTGGATCAAGACCGTTGGAAAAAATCCGAGTGAAGTGTCAACTCGGAGATTTGAAATCTGAAGTTACCTGCTATGTGATAGATGCAGAGACTTCCTATAACTTACTGTTGGGTCGCCCATGGATCCACGGTAATCTTATAGTTCCCTCCACCCTCCATCAGTGTTTGAAGTATGTCGACACTAATAAGGAGGTCAAGACGGTGGTCGCGGATAAGCAACCATTCAAGGGGTTAGAAAATTATTTTACTGACTCCCTTTTGTATGATGCTGAGTCCGATACTGAACCATCGGCCTATGGCATGGACAGCGGAGAAGAAGCTGATACCGAAGCCGGGCTCGATTATAGTGAAGGTCTTGTACTAAATGACATTGAACCTCTTGTAATCGATCTTGACGGTGATGAATCGTCGGACGAAAGTTATAACTGGCAACTTGCCGATGAAATAATAAAGGGTGATTTAGAGTACTCGTCTTGTCTCGATAATGTTATGCAGGAATTGTATGATGATCCTAACCTACACATGCCAATTCGCTCATCTTGTACAATGACGAAATATCTACAAAATTCAGTCGGGACAACGGTGATCCTACCCGCAAAGACAGGGGGTGAGAAAGAAATAATCTTTGGAAAAGGGGATCCATCCCCAGCTCCTGATCTTTTCTTGGACAGCAACTCAGATGATGAAAAGCCTGGGTGGCATTTTTCTCGGTATAGTTCACAAGCAAATGATTACATGACGAGGCAAGGCTATGACCTCTCGCTAGGTGAAGGTCTTTATTTTGGTCAAGGAGTCAGGGTTCCACCCCGTTCTACTTATGTACCAAAAGGAAAACCGGATAATTATTATAGTCATAATAGAGGTCTAGGTTACGCTTCGTCATCTGACGACGAGTATTGCCAGCAGATCATTAGCCAACTGAGAAATAAAAGCGGGCATTCATCCGATACTTCAATGTGGGATTCTGACACGAGCATCGGAGAGAAATTCAAAGTCCTAATGACGAATATGGTGACAGTTGATCCTTCCATAACTGAAGAAGACGATCAGTTGCCTATTTGGGAAGACCCATGGATGCATTACATGAACATCCAATATGGCGATCGATTTGAGCAAAGAGAACCTCCGACTGAGGATAAAGTGGTCCAAGTTAATATGGGTGACGAAACTAATCCGAAACCTATATTTATAAGCGGTGATCTTCCACCGGATGAAAAAGAAGAACTAATCGCCCTCGTTAGAGAGTATATCAACGTTTTCGCTTGGAATTACGAAGATATGCCGGGACTCGACCCAAACGTAGCGATACACAGCCTCAACATAAAATCGGATGCCAAACCTGTCAAGCAACAACAAAGACGGTTTCGTCCTCAAATTATGAAGGCGATAGAAGCTGAAGTTAAGAAATTAATCGATTCAAGTTTTGTCAGAGAAGAACAACACCCTGATTGGCTAGCCAACATCGTGCCAGTTCTTAAAAAGAATGGGAAAATCAGAATTTACATTGACTTCAGAGATTTGAATACCACATGTCCTAAAGACGACTTCCCTTTACCAATTACGGACGTTATCATTGACAATACATGCGAGTTTGAGAGAATGTCATTTATGGATGGATTCTCGGGATATAATCAGATTAAGATGCATCCGGATGATGAAAAGCATACAGCTTTCATAACACCCCTTGGTGTATTCTGTTATACTGTTATGCCGTTCGGGTTGAAGAACGCTGGTGCTACGTACCAACGAGCAATGACGAAGATCTTTCAGGAACACCTTCGGAAGACTGTCGAATGCTACGTTGATGACCTGGTCGTTAAGAGCTGTGATAAGAACGATCACATTAAAGATTTGAAGACGATGTTCGATCTTATGAGAAGTCATCAGCTAAAAATGAACCCGACTAAATCCTTCCTCGGAATGTCGAGCGGTAAATTTCTTGGATTTGTCGTCACTACGAAAGGTATTCATATCGATCCTGACAAAGTGAAGGCAATACATGAGCTACAACCTCCGAGAAATCTTAAAGAACTCAGAGGATTGCAAGGTCGATTGGCATATATCCGTCGGTTTATATCAAATCTGTCCGGAAAATGTCAGCCATTCTCCAAACTCACAAAGAAGGGCGTGTCGTTCATTTGGGATGAAGCATGCCAAAAGGCGTTCGAAGATATTAAAACATATCTGGCGAACCCACCTATTCTCGTTGCACCGAAATCAGGCAGACCGTTTTTGATTTACGTCAAAGCGACGAGCCATTCGTTAAGTGCATTACTTGCACAAGACGACGATAACGGTCACGAACAAGCAGTATATTATCTGAGTCGCACACTAGTAGGAGCCGAATCTCGTTATCCAATGATCGAGAAGGAATGCCTTGCATTGGTATTTACAATCCAGAAAATGCGACATTACTTAGTCGGACAGACAATTTATGTCATTTCCAACATAAACCCAATACGCGTATTCATGACCCAGCCGGCCTCCATGAATTGGCGTTTAGCTAGATGGGCTCTACTCTTATCGCAATACGACTTGTACTTTAAGCAACAAAAATCAGTTAAAGGACGAGCTATTTGCAATCTCCTGGCAGAAAACCCTACGAAGGATATAGTCGAATTGTACGACGATCTGCCAGATAAAACCCACGAAGTTAATACCACCTTACATCAACAAGTGTGGCGGTTGTACTTCGATAGAGCCTCACGCGCAACCAATGTGGCAAGCGCACCCGGATGTTCTAAAATCTCCTCAGGAGTGGGGGTCGTTTTAGTTTCCCCGGAAAAGCATGTCTTGCTTAGAGCATACTCGTTGACCGGACCATGTTCTAATAATGTGACCGAGTACAATGCATTGATAATCGGACTCAATTTTGCCAAAGAGCTGGGGGTCGAGTACCTTAAAGCTTTTGGGGATTCTCAACTAGTAGTTAATCAAATACGAGGAGAGTATGAAGTCAGAAATCGAGACCTGATTCCATACCACCAGGTGGCCATCGAGATGGCGAACTCCTTTGAAGGATTTTTCATCGAGTATGTTCCACGTCTCCAAAATACGTACGCAGACGCATTGGCGGCACTGTCGGTATCCTTGGCTCAACCTCCCGAGACAGAGCAATTGATTACAGTGAGGACCCACCTGCTTATCGTTCCAATCTACGACTCGGATGTTAAAGAAGCATACTCAACATCAGTTGAACCCGAAGTTCGAGATTGGCGTTTTCCCATTATCGACTACGTCCTACATGGTATATTTCCTGAAGATGTAAGAGAAAGGGAATCGATTCAGCGAAGAGCACCGAGATTTTATTACAACGCCACGGCGCAAATATTGTATCGACGATCGTACGATGATCTTCTACTCCGTTGCTTATCCGGCAAAGAAGCAGAACAAGCACTCAAAGAGGCGCATGATGGAATATGCGGTGCGCATCAGCCCGGTCCTAAACTCTGTGATCGACTTAGAAGAATCGGGTATTACTGGCTAACTATGGTAAAAGACGCAGTCGACTACGCACGGCGATGTGAAGTGTGCCAGTTACATGCAAATTATATGCACCAGCCGCCGGAGTATTTACACCCATCAGCAACATCATGGCCATTCGAAACTTGGGGAATGGATATAGTAGGTCCTATTTTTCCGCCTTCGGTTAAAGTGGACCGTTTCATTCTGACAATCACCGATTACTTCTCGAAATGGGCAGAAGCAGTTCCACTTAGAGAAGTAAAGACGAGTGATATCATCAAGTTTATCAAACATCATATCATATATCGGTATGGTGTTCCAAGGCGAATAGTACATGATAATGGTCCTTAATTCGTCAGCAACGCATTCATCAAATTTTGCGGTAAATTCAGGATTAAGGACGTTTCATCGACAGCTTATAATCCCACAGCTAACGGATTGGCCGAAGCTTTTAACAAGACCATCATCAAAATTCTGGCAAAATTGGTGAAAACCAACAAACGAGATTGGGACGATAAACTCGGCGAAGCCCTATGGGCTTATCGCACAACTGTCCGCACGCCAACCGGAACAACCCCATATGCCTTAACATATGGATGTGAAGCTGTTCTCCCATTGGAAATACAGATTCCTTCCCTCCGTATCGCTCTCGCAACGGGAATGACGACGGAAGAACATCATCAGAAACGTCTCGAGGAGTTAGAGATGTTATATGAGAAGCGCTTGGAAGCTCAGCAACAAATTGAGTTTTATCAAGCTAGAATTTCTCGGACTTTTGATAAAAGGGTCTGACGACGAAGTTTTAAAGAAGGAGATCTAGTTCTTGCCTTCCGAAGACCCATGATTCTTACTTCTAAGAAGAAAGAAAAGTTTGAACCTAAATGGGAAGGGCCGTTCGTGATAGAAACAGTCTATTCGAACGGTGCCTATTGCCTGGTTACCCAGGATGGCAATAAATTAATGATGCCAATAAATGGGAAGTTCCTGAAAAAGTATTACCCGTAATACGTTCAGGATAACCTATGTAAAACGGGAAGTTCCTAGAGAGTCCTATACAGGATATTTCAGGATAACCTGTTATCAGTTGATTATTCTCAATGGAAAATGATCATGTGAATAATCCATTCTTAATTATGATGAAAATGATTAAGACCCTCTTATTACTTTTGTTGAGATGAGATTTAATGACAGTTAATCTTTCCTCACAAAACCTTGTGATGCGATCATGGAAGGGGAAACTCGATGATTCGTAACCCCGCACCATGAAACCCCCACCGATCAGATCAACCAATGGTCATCGGTCTATACCAGTCGACAAGTTATTTCATGTTAAATTCTTATGTTTGAAACCAAAATTTCCCACCGAGTAGTTCGTGCAAATCAACAAACTCATTGTTATTTGTACCCTACTCCTATTCCTCTTTTGATCAAACCTTACTACAGTTAGGACCAAAGCCAAAATCCCCTCTCGATTCGTTCCATGAACGAGAGGTCCACAAATTGAGTGATCAAATCTTTAAACAGTTAGGATCATCTCAAAACCCCCACTTGGTCAAACCTTCCTACAGTTAGGACCACAACCAAAATCCCTTCTCGATTCGTTCAATGAACAAGAGGTCCACAAACTGAATAATCAAACCTTACGACAGTTAGGATTATTCAAACCAATCCGGATTCCCTAAGTGGAGATCCCACTTTGAGTTTCCTTTGCATCAGGAGATAGAATATAAAATTTTTCCTCTCCGATTTTGGGTTTATCTCTACCAACAAACAAGAGACCAGGAGATGGAATATGAAATTATTCCCCTCCAATTCTGGGTTTATCTCTACCAACAAACAAGAGACCAGGAGTCGGAATATGAAATTATTCCTCTTCAATTCTGGATTTATCTCTACCAACAAACAAGAGACCAGGAGCCGGAATATGAAATTATTCCTCTCCAATTCTGGGTTTTTTTTCTACCAACAAACAAGAGGCTCTGAACTGGAATATCCAAGTTCTTTCTTCATAAACTTAGGTTCGTTTTCATACATAGAGAATGTGACCTATCTACACTTTAAGATCCATGTCATTCACACATGGGGGATGTTATCTCTATCCCTTATTAGAGATAAGTCTACATCTAACACATGTAGCCTACATATTCAATATTGTAGTTTAAAGTCTAAAAGAATTTAACTCTTTTAGCCCAACGTTATATGTGAAACGGACTCAGATAATTCACATACTAGCCCGATTCAAACGGTAGTCGGTAAAGGCATATCAAATCCGTTGATGGCTGAGGATTTGCCAAAAATCCTATAAGTATTATGGTTATTTATTCTAAACAAGAATGAGTAATCATAATAAAATCTCAATGAGCAAAAGAGTTCATTATATTGACTGAAAATGTTAAAAAAAATTCATGTTCTCCAATTATAAAAGTTTATATTGACGAATCTGATCTTCTAGTTTTGAAAGCTCTGTTGCATAAGCCTGTTCAAGCTCAGCGGTCAGTTTAACTTTGAATGCTTCTTCATCAACACCTTGAAGTTCGGCGATCTCTTGTTCTTTCTCAGCAAGCCTCTTATCCTGAATATCCAATTGTTGGTACAGGTTTTCTTCAATTCGAGTTGTCTTCGTCAACTCAGACTCTAAAATTTCACGAGTATCCTTGGCTTTTGCAAGTTGTTCTTCTAGGCGGTCTATCTCAGCTTGGTTCGACTCTAAATCCCGTTGTAGATCGACCTTAGCCTGTATTCTCTTGTCGACATGCACCCTAAGCCGATGACTGTGGGCTCTTAGCTTTTGGAGCTCGGAGTTAGCAGATTTTTGGGAGTCGCGCCACGCTTGCAACCTGGAATCTATGTGAGAGGCGATATAGGAGGATACACCTTTGGTGCGGAGATCCTTCAGAAGCTCAATATGTTGTTTCAAGTCGATCGAATAAGCGTTGATTGAATCAGCTAGCTCACCATATCCTTCCTCTCTGATTTCCGATATGTAGCGATCAAGAGGCCTCTTAAAATTCTCAAAAGGTGATCCTTTAAAGAGAATGCGATCGACCATGGTACTTAGAAAGGAGACAAAGCCTTGGAGATCAGAGCAAATGACGGATTTTTCCGGATCCTCGTCAGACAATAACTCTTGAATGCGGACTGATAGTGAGGTAGAAGAAGCTGCGATAAGGACGAATAAGTCAGTACAAGATATATGTGTGCATACATAACAGCAATCTGAAGCATACTAACTTTAATAGAAGAACCTGCAGCGGGACCCGGTTTGTCCAATGGGGGTAGTCTGGTCTCCTGAACAGTCAAAGCTGGTTCAGGAATCGTAGCTTTTGGTGCACCAGCTATGTCAGAAGATTCTTTAATTTCAACCTCAGAAGATTTTGGGTCCAAATTGAGAGCCTTCTCAGGAGAAGATTCTACAAACAAAAAGATCGCAATGAGCATAATGGAGTGTTAAACAGAAATTTGAGACGAATGAGGGGTAAAAACCACCAATTCCAGGTATAACATCAGCCGATGTACCAACTTTTTCAGTTGGTCTCGCTTTTGTGGCAACTGGACTGATCTGGGGGGTGACAGTTGTTAGGTCTCATGTTATGAGCCTACATCTTCTAATCTTGTTTTGATGATTACAAACAATTCCTAATATTGTTTGTCTAGTGTTTATGTTTCCTATTAGGTATTCTAGACAAACAATGTGTTGGAGGATGGATGGAATTGCGCATTCACGATCATATCCAATGGAGGTTGGCGGAGTAGTGGTTGAAGCTTTGCAATTCATGTTAAAAATCCAAGTCAAGCTTCATCCGCAAGTGTACCAAGATAGAGCTTCGTTGAAGATCAAAGCTCGGGTATATTTAGTTTTAGGTTTTATATTATGTGTGTTAGTACTTTAAGCTCAATTATATACACACATACACATTTCGTTTTGGTTTTTGTATATATATAGTTATATATATACATATATGTCTTGGTTTGATTTTGTAGATATGAAACAAATATATATTCATATGTATGTCCATATGTTTCATATTCTATCATATTTGAAAATATTTTGTTTTTGGTTTATGGACTTGATAATATGTTTTTATATCTTTTCTTAAGTCTATAATGCTATACAAAAGTTTCCAAAAGTTTGTTTAAATCAAATGTCAAAACATGTATGTTTCGTTTTTATATTTTTGGACATATTTGAAAAATGATGAGCTTTTACAATTGGGGAATGAAATTCCAAAAATTCTTTTTGTAGCATGTTTATTATCTTGTTTATAAACATTTCCCAAAGTTTCATAATTTTTGGAATTTATTTGTTATTTTTAAAGGCACTTTTAAAATTAGGTTTTCTGTGTGCATGTTTATGAGTCGACTCATGTATAGTAATGAGTCGACTCACAAACTGCTGCGTAGTTTCCTTTTTTCTTTCTGCTGAGTCGACTCATAAGTTTTATGAGTCGACCCGACAGGTTGAGTCGACTCATGCCTGGCATAGGTCGACTCAAGAACTGCGCTGGAATATATGTTTTGTTTCTGCTGAGTCGACCCATGACCTCATGAGTCGACCCATGCATGATGAGTCGACTCATGAATTTTATGAGTCGACCCATAAGCTGATTTTTACACTGTAACGGCTATTTATGAGTCGACTCATAAAAAGTACGAGTCGACTCATAACACTGTAACGGCTAGTTTTTGGCTGAGCTGTTTTTTGGGTTTTTGGTCTTTTTGCCTTGTTTTCTCTTGGCTTTGGGGTTCCTATAAATACCCCCACATATCCTCAGTTCTAATATATCGAAGAGAATGTTTTAACAAAGTTTTAACAAGGGTTTAAGTTTTGTTTAAGTGTGTTTAAAAGCTTTTAAGCATTTACAAGAGTTTGGTTTTGTGAATTCAATTCTACAAGAGCTTGAGGAGATCATCTATTAGAGTTTGAGCAATCAACTATTCTCCCTCCATCTCTTGTCATCCATTGAGAAGTTTTCTAAACTCCTTTCTAGCTTTATATTTATTTATTTGATCATCATCTTATTAAAGCTAGTTTTATATTGAGTTTAGATTTGATTAATCTCTTTGTACACACACAACCATTGAGCTTATTGTATTTGCATACATTGTATAATTGGGTTGTGGGATTGTGTGACTTAGAGTGTGAGCCTACATTGTGTTCTCATCTATTGTAGAGAACGATTTATTTGTATTGAGCTTTCATTGTGAGATCACTTGTATTACACTAGTACACCAATAGGAGTGTGTGGTGAGAGACGGGGTTGTTCCAAGAGTAGTGGCGCCGGTAGCCTAGAGAGAGGTTATAATTCCGAGCACTTGAGGGAGACACGGGCTAGAGACTAACACTTGAGGTTGTAGTTAGCGTAGTTACATTGTGTGGATTGTAGAGTTTTCGGTTAGCTAGAAAACCGAGTGTGTAGAGAAGTTCCGGCTTCCAAACCGGGTGTGATAGTGGAGATCTCCTCGAGGTGAGGAGCGGGGACGTAGGTCAGGCGGACCGAACCTCGTGAACATATCTTGTGTTTGTGATTGCTTTGGCGTTCATTTATATTCGTGCTCATTGTTTATATCGCCTTCGTCAATTGCTTGTTTATATTCCCACTATCTTATATTGTTTGTTTCACCCTTGTATTAGTTGTATATCCTTGCATATATATCTTGTCATATATCATTCTTGCTAGGATATTTGTCAATAAGTTTTAATTTGGCATAAATCGGATTAGATTAGCATAAACCCTATTCACCCCCCCTCTAGGGTTCCTTCCTAGCAGCATTAGGGTACTTTCAATTGGTATCAGAGCTTGGTGCTCTTTGATTTAAGGTCTAACCACCTTGAGTTAAAGATCCAAGTTAGCTTTTTGTGCTAATCTAGTTTTGCGATTTATTGATTACATTGCTTGCATATTTATATAATTATGGCTATGAATGATATATCTTGTTTAGGCTATGATCCTAATGTTGCTCCTAGAATAGATAATTTCCCCTATGACCAATGGTGTTCTAGATTTAATATTTTTGTTAGATCTAGACATTTTGATTTATGGGATATTATAGATGAAGCTTATATTGTACCCACTATGGAGAAGTCCAAGTGGAGTAAAAATGATCATAAGATGTTTACAATGAATAAGCTCTTGTTAGAATTTTTGCGTAACGCTTTTGATTCATCTTTTTCTAACAAGTTTGTTCATTTTGATAGTGCTTACAATTTATGGAAATTTATAGAAGCACATCAAGGGGACTTGGAGGCGATCCGACAAGCTTTGGAGGCTTCCTCTTCAAGTTCCATTGGTGCATCATGCACTCGGGCACTAGGCGATAGCCCTAGTGAGGTTTGTGAGTTCGAATCCATTAATGATTTATCTAGTGATGAACTTACTTGTGCTAGTGAAAAATTATTGCATGCCTATAACAAATTGCAAAATGATTTTATTAACTTAAAAAGCAAGCATGTTAATTTGAAATCCGATCATGAGTTGCTAGGTTCCAAATTTGATGTCATTGTAAAAGAAAATACTATGCTTAAAGAAAACAATGACTTATTAAATTTGGAAAATGAAAAATTAACCTCATCTATTTCTAGCATAACTCATGAAAGAGATAATGCCATGTTAGAAGTAAAGAACATACAAAATGATACAGAATCTTTTATAGATGACTATTTATGTTCTACTTCTAAAGGTGCATATGTGCCTAAAAATGAAGACTTGAATCTTATGAAAAAATGCATATCATCTTTAGATTCAACTTTAAAAATATGCATCAATAATCATAAGAAGCTTATGGATATGTGTGCCAAGTCTAAGAAATCATCCACTCATCATGCACACATATATAGCAAAATTTATAAGTGTTCTATTTGCGGCCGTAAAGGCCATTTAGCTAAATTTTGCTATGATGCACACAAACCAAAGAATGATAATGTTCCTTGTGCATCTCATGTAGCTTCATCATCATGTACTCATACACATTCACATGCTTATTCTCATAAAGTTCATCATAAGCATGCTAATGTGTATCATTGTGATCTTTGTGGTCGTTTTGGTCATTTGGCCGAATATTGTTTTGATTTAAAAAGGAAATCTCATTTGCCAAATGTTTCTAGTAGACCACATGTTTTTAAATGTGATGTTTGTGGTAGGTTTGGACATCTTGCTAAATTTTGTTTTGATTTGCAAAATGCTCCAAATTTGCAATTTGCTCCAAAAAGACCACCTTTGTTTAATGATGTTTCTTATTTGCAAAATAATCTTAAAAGAAAATCTTTATTTGCAAATGATTCCCGTGCACGAGCTAATGGTCCACAAAAACAAATGGATCTCTTTCATTGCACAAATTGTAATCGGAAGGGTCATTTGAATGAATATTGTTTTGATCATGTTAGTGCACCATATATGCCCAAAAGGGTTCATAACCCTAGGGCTTTGAGCTTAAATGATAGGGGTCATGTCCCTAAATCTTTTGGTACCAAGAGTTCTTGGGTACCAAAACAAATTTGATTTTTAAACCAAGAATTTTAATGCTTTTATTTTTCTTGGTTTTGAAAGTTATGTTTTTAAAATCTTTTTGTTATGAAAACAATTTTTTTCTTTTATCAAATCTTTTGTTTTAATAATTATTAGTCTTGATTTTGATGAGAAGTTTGTGTTTATATAACCCTCCAGGTTTATTGAGTGTTTATTCCCAAATTATGTTTACCGGGTGTAAAAATGTTTATATGGGTTAATACTAGCTCAAGAGCTAGATATAGTTGCCTCTCTTGATTTTTGAAAATCAAAGATGATTTTTAGTTCTTCAAATCCATAGTTCATGATTCTTGTATGTTACTTTTGAACTATGAAAATTTTGCTTTGATTTGTTATTTTGAATTCATTATATAAGCACAAATAGATGATTCAAATTTCAAATATGCTTTATAATGCATTCTATATGTGTTTTGATCAAGTTTTACAAAGAAAACTTGCTTTATTGATCAAACATCATTTTTGGTTTAAATGGTTGATTTATGACTTCATTTGGTCGATTTGTTTTCATTCGAAAACTCTTTTTGCATGATTCTCATGTTTTCTCTCTTTTGATTTCATAAATCTATTTTTACATGGTTTTTATTATTTTTGTGTTAATGAGACACTATTTTCATAATGACATATCATTATGTGTTCTCATTATCTTGTTTGTATGTGAGTGATATCTACCATATCTTTTATTTATGCTTGCTCACATTTGTTTGCCATGTTCATAATTGCATATTTTTCATATGGCATTTTGATAGGGGGAGCAATCCCTATATCTTTTTATGTGTTATACTCACCCATGCTTATTGATAGGGGGAGCTTTCGCTCTCTTATTATTCTTTCCCCATTTTTGATGTTGCCAAAGGGGGAGAAACAAGTGGTTTGTGAGTATATTTTAAGAGTATTATGCTTTATTGTATAATTTATATACTCTTTGTGTAGATTGTTTGTCATCATCAAAAAGGGGGAGATTGTTAGGTCTCATGTTATGAGCCTACATCTTCTAATCTTGTTTTGATGATTACAAACAATTCCTAATATTGTTTGTCTAGTGTTTATGTTTCCTATTAGGTAATCTAGACAAACAATGTGTTGAAGGATGGATGGAATTGTGCATTCACGATCATATCCAATGGAGGTTGGCGGAGTAGTGGTTGAAGCCTTGCAATTCATGTTAAAGATCCAAGTCAAGCTTCATCCGCAAGTGTACCAAGATAGAGCTTCGTTGAAGATCAAAGCTTGGGTATATTTAGTTTTAGGTTTTATATTATGTGTGTTAGTACTTTAAGCTCAATTATATACACACATACACATTTCGTTTTGGGTTTTGTATATATATAGTTATATATATACATATATGTCTTGGTTTGAT